>DF240118.1:7187-87260 GCA_000507305.1 Breviolum minutum Mf 1.05b.01
AAAAAAAATCTAGAAAAAAAATCTGGTTTGAAAAAAGTAATCTGAAAAAAAATCTGAAAAAGAAAAAGTAATCTGAAAGACTATGAAAAAATCAACAAAAACCCTGAAAAAAACGGGAATAATCTGATTTGACAGAGTAGTCATTTGAAAAGAAAAACTATGCAAAATCTGGTAGCAGGTAGCATTCAAATTATGTAATTCCAAATCAGATTTTTTTCAGAAATTATGTATCTAATTATTTCTAGATTCTAGGACCCTAGGATTTTGGCTTAAGGCTGGTGATGAACTTTACTACGAAAGAAATCTTGACAGATTTCTTTTTCCAAATGAACGGCAGTTTGAACACATTTGATGAACGTGTTGCGTTTCTGACTTCAGCTTCCAAAATGCATCTCTTCGCTGCTGCAGCGGCGAGTAAGTTTTTTTTTTCCACTCTGAGACCCACAGTGTTGCAAGGATCAACCTAGCACTATCTCAAGCAGGTCCAGGTGTGCCTTGTTGATTCCATATGCCATGGCAGAACAATACTCTTGTATCGTGGTGCCAAAGCATGGTACTTTAGCGTACAATGCAATGAGATCGAGCTGAATTATATTGATGACAACAACTAGTAACTCGTAAGCACAAACACAATCAGCTACGTGCAAAAATCAAAGCAACACAAAAGAGAATCATAAAAGTGCAATCTAAAAAGTTATTATATAGTACAATATATTTGAAGCCTGCTAATGCTAATGGGTGTCCAGTCTAAATACTTGAAACGTTGGCCAGCTGACCTCTGGTAACTCGAGTAAAAAGTAGTTTACTCAAAACGAGTTCCACCACTGCGCAACGCTGCCCGAGCTCGTTTGAGAATCGGGCCTAAGATCTTTTTCTCAGAACCAGGCTGTCCTTCAAGCCTAGTGAGTGTTGATCGCAGCAACTTCATCATCTCCTGAACAGACTTGCTGTTCAGAGCGTACATCAGCAAACTCTCAATTTCTAGCACCATGCCTTCCTCGTAGACATTGAATCCCACTTTGGATTCCGACCGAATGTAGTCTGCGACGTCAGGGAAGGATACTGCTGCCGTTCTCAACTTCCTGATGCTCTCATTTACCTGTCCGTTGTACAGGATTGACAGGACATTGGTTGGGTATGATTTCTTGCGGTGCATCATGCAGAGGCTGAATCTGAAACACTCTTTACATGCCTCACATCCGTTGACATGTCGCTTCAGTGTTGAAAAAAAAACTAGGACCTAGGAAGAAAACACCACCTGCAGCAACTCTTGAGTGGACTTTTGCACAGCACTGCCATTGAGCTGGTCGATGGTAGTCTTAGCAGCCTCCTTCACTTGTTCCCAAGAAGAGTCTTCTCCCAAGTGTTTCTTCCAACTTCCGTCTGCCTGACCAAACTGCTTTGAACTTTCTACCACAGCAGCAGCTCGTGCTTTCATGGAATCCACAAGCTTGGTAGCATAGATCATGAGACTTTCATTCAAGTCAGAGCCTTTCAGCATGCGCAGCATTGTCTCACGAACATCGCATGCCACGAGGTTCGCATCCGCTGACCCAATGTCGCCTTCAGCATCAGAAATTTTGCCCATGATGTCAAACATTTTCTTGGAAGACTGAAGCAGAACAGACAGTGAGGAAGCTTCTGGGTCAGCATTGCACCTGGCTTCCGCCGTTTCTCCCAGCTCCAGAAAGGTCTTCAACTGGTAAGAAAAGGCCTGTCCACAAAGCATCAACTCCATTTGCAGCATGGTGTACTGGAAGGCTTTCCTATGCTTGAAATTGGTTTCAAAAAAGACCTGGAGTTTCTTCAGCTGGGTTGCATCCGCAGTTGTCGAGGGAATGTCCTCAGACTGAAAGATGCGACCAAAAAATTATATAACTGTTTACAAAATGAAATTTTGGCAGAGTTGCCGAGAAATCTTTGATAATATGAAAAACCTCCCTACTATTACTAAACTCGCATAAATTTTGATGACTAATGATGTGGAATCAATGTAGTAATCACCTATATAATGATAGGGTGTTGAATTCATATGGTTGTTGAATTTCATATGGTTGTTTCCGCGATCCCATCACTTGCGTAGAATCAAACATGTGTGCAAGCACAAGGAACGTAACCATCTCCCCATCCCCCCCATCCCATCACCTGCATATGGCATAGCAGCAGCATTGAGCAGAATCGAGCATGTGCCCAAGTGAAAGGAACGTAAACATCCAAACCCCCCCCCATCCCATCACTTACGTAGCGGCGTAGCGTAGCATCGACCACGTGTGCAAGTGCAATCAACGTGCAACGTAAACCTTATAAGTTTTGTAGTTAGTACAACAAATCGAATTCCCCCACAAAATGACCATTCACATTCCTGGTGGTCCTTGGCATGGGCGGGTGTGTAAGGAAGCATGTCGGCCAGACAGAAAGCCTTACAGAACCAATCCCGTTGGCGACTTCCAAATTGCTACTTAACTTGGAAAGCCGGGTGAGGCCGGGTGGCCCTACAATTTCCATTTTGTAATAGGGTTGATTTGCCAGTTCTATTTCTAAGTTTCCTTTCCACTTTCTAGTGACTCTAGTGGTTCTAGTGTCGCTTTTACCTTCAATTTTGGGTTCTTCAGTCTTGTCCTGTTTTGTTTTTTGATGCTTCATGATTTTTCTCCTTTTCACTATTCAGACAGTAGCATCTGCCATGTGTAAAACAACAATTTGTGTTACATGACCCCGGCCCTCCAGCCAGATATGTAGTGTATACAGTACAGCCTTTCATTTACATTGACACATTCCTACAATGTGGGTTGACACGCTACCTGCTACACTGCTACATGCCAACACGCATATAGGCCACCAATGGATGAGCTACGATATCTCATATCTCCATTGTGCATAACGAACCTTTGCACTATCACTAGTCACTAGTCTATAGCTGTAGCTCATGATGAGGAAGACCCGGAAGCTGGCATTGTTCGATCTCCTGAACACCCACTCACAGTTTGCCGAGTCAACCATGTGTGCAAGCGCAAAGAACGTAAACATCCCCCATGCACCCTTCACCCCATCACTGGCGTAGCATCGACCATGTGTTCAAGTGCAAGGAACGTAAACATCTCCCACCCCCCAACCCCATCATTTGTGTGGCGTGGCGTAGCCTATTGACCATATCCTACAATAACCTTTTTCCTACAATGTCCTACAAACTGAGGAATCCACTATCACTATGACTACGCAATAGAATACAATTTGGGGTATACGAGCGACATGTCCCTCGCAATTGACAATGTCTTTCCGCCCTTGTATTGTAGCAATGTCAACCTCTCTCTTTTGTAGTTTAAATTGCATCCCGGATTTGCAATGAACATAATGACAGGTGACATAAACGTAAACCAAACGCTTAAGAAGAAACTTTAATTATTTGAGTCTTGATGATGCCATACAAAAAAACTAGCTTGAAACACAGAGGAAGACTTTGCTGAGCTGAGAAACTTGGCGGCAGATCTTCACAAAAGAAAGCAGGTGCCATGCCACAGCCAGAAGCACCTGCTGTTCCATTTCAGCGCTAGACGTGAAATCCATGCCTTGCACGGTAGAAAGAAAGATCTCCAGGTCAATCTTGGGCAACTCTGATGATTCCTTGAAGTCAGCCGGGTATGTGCTCATAAGCTGCTCAAACCCACCTTGCTTGAGCCTTTGCTGATTCAAGCGTTTCCACTTGTCCAAGGCTGATAGCAAAGTGCTTGTCTCCGAGCCAGGATATGAGCTCAAAACCTTCTCAAGGGTCACGATGTCGGCCTGGCTCAAAGCCACCTCACTGTTTCCAGCTGTGAGTTCTTTCACTAGAACAAAGCCTAAGCGCTGCAATTGTGAGTCAAACTCCACCAAGAGACCACTCCGCATCTCCTTCTTGAAGTCATTGCGCGCTGCGTGTGCTTCACTCAAGAGCTGCACTGTTGACAAGCACAAAGCGTCCTGGGAGTTCTATGGCGGCCATCTTGGCTGTGAACGCATCTGCGAGGGGAAGCAGAAGAATTGTTTGCTGCCCTTTGGCCAACAAATCGTCAATCAGCTTGGACCATGGGTTGCCAGCCTTGCCCTCTGCCTCTGCCAGAAACACTTCCTTCAGAGCCTGCATCGCCAGTTCGTCTCCTGAGTAAGTTAAGACAGCATGAAGGTCTGAAGCTGACGAATTGCACACACCAGGGCGTGGGTTCAGCACTGCTACCAAGCTTGCCGCCATAGTACTGAAGACGCCCAGGGCGTAAGCCGTGTCTGCTGCAAGCTTATCCACGGTACCACTGTCAACACCGGCCCGGAAGACTTTCAAGTAGCCCTCGCAGTACTGCAAGATGCAGGTCTTCATCTTTGCTGGTTCCAGCAACCATGCCATGAAGGGATCAGACGCCAGAGCCTCCAGCAAGTGAAGACCACAGTCCTGAAATGCCCAATGAGTCCAATGTATGTATAGTAACAGTAGTTAGTAGTTCTATCGTCCTACCTACCCCTTTCTAGATTCCAGATTTTCTTGGGTCTTCTGTTGGCTAAGTGTTTTTTGCTGTAGGCGTCTTACAAGTCTTGCAATCCCCAGTATTCCGATCCTCACAAACAAAAACCTCACAACAAAAGACTGTTTCAACATCACCCTTCTCCTGCACAGCTTGTTGGCTTTCTGTCTCGAAGGCTTCCTTGGTCATTCCTTTGAACTTGTGTTCGTAGTCTAGTTGCTCAATGCGACAATCAAGCACCCAGCGGAAAGTCATGTTCATCTCATCAAGCTTGCTGCTGGCATCACCTTCCCAAATGGAAATCATGCGAAGCCAACGCTCGAGGGCATCTTTGCAAGATCCTGTTTTGTTCTCCTCGTGTGAGGTTTGCATCTGTCGCACGCAATCTTCACAGTAACGCTGGAGCAACTGCAGCCTGATGTCAAAAGGCAAGGGAATTTTTGCCGCTAACACTGCCTCCACATGGGCAATCAAAGCAGGCTTCTCAATTTTGCTGATGCTGGTGTGCAGCAGACCCTCGATGTGATCCAGCAAAGTGATCCTTTTCCTCAGGAGATTTGCTTCCTTCAAGCGTTTCTCGAGCATGGTGTTGACCACTTTCTTGGCCTGCACCGGTAAAAAGAATGAACGTGTGCAGCAGTATCAGTATCCCAATCTTTACTGAAACATGACCGCTAATCAGCTAATGGTCTGGAAGGGCAACTCTTTGACTTTAAAACCTGTCCCGTTTGAGATGTCCAACTACCAAAAAACACATAAAATGACATTAAAAAAATCATATCTTAAGACTTAAGACTTCAGTCATGTTTTGATCAAACCCGGCCCCTGTGAGCTGGCGACCAACTGGCTTCCGCATCCGCAAGTTCTCTTCTGGAATCAGTGATGACATGCAATTGTAGATTCTTCCCATCTTGAGACACACTTGCCTCAAGACTGAGTCATTCTTGATCCACTCTGGCAAGTCGGCTTCAGACATGATCTCTGTTTCAGCGTCATCCCAAGTCTCCTTTTCAGCTTCTTCGATCTGGTCTTCCACTGAAAGAGTCTTTTTGCTGCGAGCTTTTGCTTTCTTCCCTGGTGCTTTTTGCAAAGCTTGCAAAGATCCTGCTGCCAAGGTCGGCACAGAGCACAAAGATGGGTTGATTCTCATTTGCGCAGTTGCCATGGTCTTGGCATCTGCATTTTCAAGATCCATGTCTTCCAATTCCTCATCATCTACGGGTGAGCATGGCTCTGACTCTCCTTGTTCGCCTTCGTTCATGTCCTCTTCGTCCTCATTGTTTTCCTGTGGTGTGAGCATTTTGCTCCTGCTGTTACTAAACTATCGACTAGTAACTAGTAACCGGTGACCATGAAATCACATTTTCTTGTGTTCCAAAAAATGCTTTTACCACATTCAACTTTGCAAACGGCACCAAAACCATCCAAAAACAATGGCGCACTGGTGATTCAACAAGTCTATGATGTCTTGGGAGTGGATCAAAAAACCTGTATTAAACTCCAAACTTAATCACCTGTCCTTCGCCTCATCCTTAGCAAGTTGTGCTGCCTTGTCCACAAGGTCCGACAGCAGAGGGAGCCTGTGTCGATTGGCTGACTTGCAGACATCTAGACCTGTACTCGCTTGATTCTCGGCGTAGTGATCAAACAACTGCATTCCCTGTTGCTCACGGATCTGATTGGATCTTTCCAAACGAAGTTCTTCATGTCGGACTTCAAAGGTGTACGACGTCCTGATCTTTCGAATCCAGATTGCTACATTGATTGGAAGCCCCTTCAAGCTCACACAGTAGCCAGCAACCTGCTCATTTCGATCTTCGAGTGGTACTTGAACTTCATGCAGGCCAAGCTTCTTAGCCCAATTGCCTGAAGGTTTCTCTGCCAGCAAATCTCTCATTTCTGTCTTGGTCAGGAACCCTACCTCAGTGTAAACAGTCCTGGTTCGAGTCCTTGCTGTCTCCACTTGGGAAGGGGGCATGAACCTGTATTTCAAAATGCCCGATTCCTTCTTCATGCGTCTTGCTGCAAGCCATTCCTTCTTCAATTCTTTCTGCTCTGCAGTTGGTGAAGTGGCATGGACTGCTGAAGACATCTCGGCATGTGAACTGCGAGGGAAACCTTCTACCAAAGTCTCTAGACACAGGCGACATCCATCGCCAATGGGGGTGCCTTTGCTGTCAAAGACACCCCAGAACTCTCCCTGCTTCCGCACTTCCTGCACAGGATGACAGGATCATTTCCCTTAGCTGAGCTACCAGTCTTTATGATCTTTATGTATGGATATGTATATGGATTTATACACTTCTTTCTACACGACAAACTTTGGTGATTATTATTATTGATATTGGCTACGAAGCACCGACCTCTACTAAATTCGGAACTACTCGCGGCTAGCAGCAACAGCTAGCAGCTAGCAGCTAGGGGTAGAACATGAAACCACAAAAGCGTGAAAGTTTGGAAAAAACTCAAGGCCCAGCAATCAACAAGGCATTAACCAAAAAATGAAACAAATTCAGTTCAGATTGATTGGAATCTTGAAGTCTTGGAGTTTTCCAATCAGCTCTCCTCTGGAGAGCGAAGACAGGTCACGCAAGACTTGGCAAAACGCTTGCCACTGGCACCCTTCGAGCTCTCTGCGGTACTGGCAGTACCTTTGCGCTTGGTCGATGATCCCTTCTCTACAGACTTCACGTCCGCAGGACATGGCTCATCATTCTCGGCATCAAGAACTTCAGAATCATGATCAGAAAGGCCACCAGCCTAGAAACATTTCAGTTCAAACCCTAAAAGTTCACTCAGAAAAATCTGCTTGTACTACTGACAATCCTTGCTATTGCAATTTCTACTCCTGCTACTACTGCTGCTGCTACTACTACTAAAAACTAATCATAATAGTGACAGTGACAGTTGTATAGAATATAGAAATATATGATCATATGTGGTCCCCAAAAAGGTGCAAAATCCAAACTGCAAAATCCAAGATCCAAACCGTCCCGCTTGGGGCTAACACCTAACGAACGGAGACTTAGACCCATCCGAAATCCAAACTCCAATATCCAACATCCAAAGTCCCAAATTCAAACTCCAAAATCCAACACCCAAAAAACCAACATCCAAAACCCCAAATCCAAGACCCCAAAGCTAAGACCCAAAATCCAAAAGCCAACATCCAGCAGCATCAAAATTCCAAAAATCAAGCTCCAAAATCCAACATCCGAAAAACCAACATCCAAAACCGCAAATCCAAAATCCAAAAAGAGAAAATCCTAACCCCCAAGTCCAAAATCCAAAATCTAATCTACTGTAACTCCAATATCCAACATCAAAAACTCCAAATCCAAAATCAAAAAAAATCCAAACCCCCAATTCTAATATCCAACATCCAAAATCCAACATCAAAAAACAAAATCCAAGTTGCAAAATCCAAAATTCAATCTAAATTGCATGCAGGGGGGAAAGACATAATGGCACGAATGTATAGGCCCTCTAGGGCTATAAAACGCCTGCTACCTGTTTCCTTGGTCAATGATGGTGTTGGTGGGGTTCGTACCTGGTAGCGTTTAAGTTTTAAAAACGTTTGAAGTTGGAAAACTGAAATCAAAATGCAAAAACTTAGGTTTTTTGAACTTATTTTGAACCATGGCAACCGTGGCTGCAGACTTCTTCTCTCCTGATTTCCCTTTGCTCTTCTTAAACTTGGACTTGGCCTTATTAGCCTCAGGTTTAGGCGAGGCCTTGGCCTTGGCTTTCCCTGACACCATATCAACTTTGCCGCGTTTGGCCATGAACTCCCAAAACAGCACGACTGGGAAATGACCCAGCTGCTATAGCTAGTAGCAGCAGCTAGTAGTACCCTGTCACAGCACTGGAGCCAGTCAAGAGTTTTGAACATGTTTGCTACTGCTCCTTTTGTTTTCCACACTTTGGACTCAGAAAAAAGTCTTTGCGTTTGAGACGTCAGTATCAGTATGGTCCTGGTGTCAAAGGTCCCAGTCACGACCAACGCGAGTGAACAACGGTTGTTCGCAAAAACTGCATGCATCGAGGAATGTGTGTATTTATGTATGTATATGTATATGTACATGTAAATCTATATATGTATATGTATATGTATATGTAAATGTCATATGTATATGTAAATGTATGTGTACATGAATATATATATATATGATATATATTTATGTATATGTAAATGTAAATGTCATATGTATATGTATATTTGTTTATCTTGATGTCTTTATATGTATATGTCATATGTATATGTTTATGTTTATGTTTATGTATGTACGTACGTATGTATGCATGTAGGTATGTACGTATATGTACGGATATGTATGGATATGTACGTATATGTACTTATATGTACGTATATGTACGTATATGCACGTATATGCATGTATATGTAGGTGTGTATAGGTATGTATAGTATAGGTAGGTCGGTATGTACGTATGTACGTATGTTTTCATGTACGTATGTACGTATGTCAGTATATGTATGTATGGTCAATACTTGGAACACAAAACTAGCCGCTCTGCACAAACAAATCTCTCATACAGTCAGTACACAGTTGGCGTCGTTTGAGCAATGTCTTCATTGCTTCATCTTTTGTTCTTAGACCCTCGAGTTGGAGTTTGTCGCACGTCGCAAGTGCATGCACGGGTCCAGGCGGTCGCTAATTAAGTGAAACGCATTGATCGATAGATAGCCGCTTGGCCAAAAACACTTCTGTGTGAGTGGTGTATCACTGAAAGTTTCAAAAACAAAGCATGTGGTATCTATTCGATTCTTTTGAAACAGTCGCCATTGGTCAGTGGGAAATTGGTTGCGGTTTTTGATTGATATGACAAAAGCAAAAACATACAAAATCCCAATACTTACCTAGCCAGCTAGTCGCTCAATGTTTGGATCTTTGGCTATCCGTATTTGCTCACACACACTCATGCTGTACTCAGTGTGAAGGGAATCCCTTTAAAAGGAACTGTGACCAAATACAAACTCCAAGGCATGGAAGAGCAATGCCTTCCCCTGCCAATGTTTGCACAGAACGCTGCTTCATCTCTAGAGGAATCTGTGTTGTTCTAGGATGACCTTGAAGATACAGCAACTCACGAGGCACTATTACCCGCCATTCACCTAGATGAACGGCACGGGTACTTGTTGTTAAAGCGTGGTTGACTTGCATCCTACTCGTGAAGCATCTCCTATCTGGATTTTGTGACAAATCCACAACTGTGCAACTCAAAGCATGTCGAATCTCTTGTGCTGACGGAGAACGTTTCTCAACATTGTTTCTCTTCAATTGTTCCAGGGCCACTAAATTGAGAATCGCCCTTTCACGATCAGTGGGACGCTCTAGACCAGCAATCGGCTTTCCAACTTTGTCGAAATGTTGGCTTCCGGCACGGAACCCAGACTTGGAACGCCATTCTTGAATCTGCCTCCTCCACGCTTCGGGACGGTCGCCCTGTTCACGAGCACGCTTCACACCCCGCTTCGTGGACTCCTGCACCAGTGCAATGCAAGTCAGAACATATGGGACTGAATGGGACCTAGGACATAGGAACATAGGAACAACCTGTGGATATGTGTGGTGTAGTCAGTCATTGTCAATCAAAACCAACATTGCCAGGTAATCAGTACTTGTAGGTTAGCCATTTCTGAACATATGATTGAAATTCGAAATGCAATTTGTCAACAGCTACTTTGTCTCTGAATCTCACTTCGCTTGGCCCAGTGACCCAATGGACCTACTACCAAATCCAAATTTCAATATTTCCACTCCCTGCACATATTCTTAGGTCCCTAGTAATAGTCGCTGTCACCTGGTACCAGTTTGCTGGTAACTGGTACCTGGGTTATTGTTATCGTACTCCTCCGCACGTTGAGACCCCAATCCGAATGAACCCCGGGGCATCTCAGGAAACTGGAAAGGAAGCTGGAAACAAATTTGCTTACAAGGATTGAAACCCTCGACCATCATGCGGAAATCAGAAAAAAACAGATTTAGTATCAAAAAAATCACATTTTCATTGGTATTTACAATGGAAATGTGAATTTTGGTCAGGGATTTTCCCTCATTTTCCTGTACCCCTCTAGAAATTTAATGAACTCAGAACAAAGTCAGATTAAAATTCACATTTTCATTGCAAATACCGATGAAAATGTGAATTTTGGTTTTACATGGCCTCCACAAAAAAATGTGAATTATTTTCTGATTTTAGATTCTCGTATGAAAAAAACCAGTTTCAAGTGTGAAATCCAAAAAAATCACATTTCCATTCACATTTCCATCGGTATTTGCAATGAAAATGCCATCCTGAACACATGACAAGGTGGGCCTCCAAAATCTGAAAAAAAATGTGATTTTTTTGTGACCCTGAATGCCTGACCCACATGGACTGTGCCAGGGGTACCGGGCACCCTTTATCATTCAAATAAAAAACAATAGGATGTAATAGTGTAACGTGCCTGGCCATGCCTCGCTACGCTGCTACAAACAATGCTACTATCACTTAACTTGTTCATTATATACAAGTTTTTTCCTTACAAACTCAGGTATTCCCTACTACCTTGTGACATGGTCACTTACTTTTTCATGTTTAAAGTTTAGGGCCCTAGCGTCCTAGAATCAGAGCACGAAACCTCTACACTGTCACTAGCACTCTCACTTCACTACAATGACCCTTGTAATTACTGCTACTACCACAATGAGTGACTACAGTGAGTATATTGACTACATGACTACACCTACATTCTACAACATGTGGGTATACCAATAAGTCAACCACCTCGTCTCATTCAACCAAATCCATCCAGAATAATTTGACTTTGGAAATTTCATAGTCAATATTTATATATATATATTATACATTTGTTTTTTTAGAATGTCACTTACTGTCGAGTCAATATAGTAAAGTCCATACACCCAAAAAAGATGGCCTATGAGACTCTATATATGGGGTTCACAGCTCACAACCTCTGCGGGCAAAGACTGCGGCTTCCAAAAAGAAAGCAGTCCTGTGCCAGCTGATTCAAGTCTCTCACTAGGATCGGATTCGTCCTTTGCATCAAGGCGCATTCCACTTGCATCGGGTCTGTGGTCTGCATTTGCTGTTGAAGTAAAGCCTGCGGGCAGGCCGCTATAGGTACATGTACTGTACTATACATGTTGGGATTAAAATGCCATCATTGGCGCTATAAGCACATATGACATAGGATCAGATAGGACGCAATTAAATCCAATCTAATCGAGAGCAATCAGGATTCAAAAGGGCAATTCTTTGGTTTCACTAAGGCACTATAGTCACACTAAGTATAAAAGAAATAAATTTGAATAGGGGTTGCAAGTCTAGATGCTATATTATTCCGTATACAAAGGATGAGATTTTTTCCGCCATGCATCGCATGGGGTGGTAGTGTATGGCGTACAGCGTACGGTGTATACGGCCTATGCCTATGTATGGCCGATCCTTATGCCCTATCTCGCCTTTAATCTGGACCTATATATATATATATCATATATATTATACATGTATATAACACAAACATATTGTAACATGTAGGACTTATGGCCTACGACTACCAACAGTCAAATGCATTTGGTCTCTTGTTGGCCCAAAGCTAAACATCAAGTGTTCTGTCTACTAAGCTAGTTAGTTGCACCAATTACGTAGCGACGTAGCTTCTCATGGGCTCTGACGGCTCAGTGACGTCCGCTAAAAGACTACCTAAACTTCTGGTGAAACTTACGAAACGCACATCTTTGCTCGTTTGACTAAACTCACAGGTATCTAATCTGTTTGTGTATCAAGCATGGATGTATGTTGCAAACGTCCCTCTTGATCACAAAAAAACAAAACATCAACAACGCTGGCCACTAGTCACTATATAATCATTGTATGTTACTGACCCACTGGTCTATGGCCAACTATTCTTTTTCCAAATCTCTTTAATTCCTGGCCCTATTTCCTAAGAACCAAAGACCGAGAAAGTCCTCAGCGATCTTCTTGAATCTCACAGCATCTTCAAGCAAGTAGTGGTCTTTTCGAAAAAAGTTGATGTAGATCCTAGCGCGTCACAAGGATGCAGGATTCCGCGAAGCTGTGACACTGCGTTGTTCCTAATTAGGCAAAGTATTTCATAGGTAAAAGTGGTGGCTGTATCCAGAAACGATATTGAAATACGGTTGTACAAATACGGCATACATACCTTGACATCGACGATTATGGTAAAAAGTGCTTCTAGGGGCGCACGTGCTGGTGTTCAGGATATTGCCTGAAGAATTGATTTGGGGGAAGTCGCATCCAAAATGCAATGTGAACTTTTTGTCCCTGGTTGCGTCTTGCAACTAAGGTCGTCAAGAAAAACGGATAGGCTCGTCTGGCTCTCCATCGGCTCGAGGCCGCTCTTTCTCAAACAAATCATCTGACCCTGGCAGCCCAGCCAGAAGAGCCCTGGCATTTTGTCTTTCTTCCAATGTCACAACACTGCGATGGTTGTGCTCATTCTGGGTTTCGTGCTTGTGTGCGTCCAAAAGCCAAGCGGTCAAGTAGCCGAGAGGCCTGCCCTGCCCTGCCCGGCGGCCGGGCACAATTGTCCGCTGTTTGCGGCAATCTCCATGACTCGGCCATTTGCAATGGGCTTGCAAAGCATTGGTTCCATGATAGAAAACTAGGGAGCCATCACCATGTGGCAAGTCGACCCGAATTGTGTCTTGGGCAGGGCCCTCTCTGGCTGCCCTTCTGATTCTACCACGCGCTTCCTCAGCCCTTTCCAATCCAGGAGGCGGTGGTGGAGGCGCCTCTGGCGCTGGAAGTGGAGCATCTACTAGGTCCTGCTGCTCTGTTGACTGATCTGGTTCTGGGTTTTCTGTTTCTACAGGAATACTTTGCGCTGGTGCAATTTCTTCATCGTCGGTTTTTCTCTCCTCCTCACTCACATCCTCCCCGTCTCTTGATCTGTTCGCAAAATCATCATCATTTCTGTCCTCTAGTGCTCGTGCTTCCTGCAACTCAGCGGGTTGCCGAGCTCTTTTTGAGGCAGGATTCCTTTTCACAGTTTTGGAACTGGTCTTTCGGCCCACGGGCCTGGCCCTGGCTCTGGCTCGCATCTCCTCTTCTTGCCCACGCCAAAACATGATGCGCTCTGGGATGTGCATGCAATGGACAACGTGGAAAGCATTTGGGGGCAGCCCTGGGTCATAGTACCCTTCCAACGTGGTGTCAATTTGAAAAGCAGTGAAAGCCCACTTTTTGGTCTTGTCCAAAAACTGGTCGAAAAATTCGATGCTGCGGAAAGTTTGAACAGGATCAGGGAGCATGAGCTTGAAAAGTCTCTTGTGATGGTCTGCTGCCAACTGTAAGAGCGGAAGAACAGAGAACATGAAGAACGATTCGGCATCATGGTTCATATGCCCAATGTGCAGCCAAAATTCTGTGTCTGTCTGTGTGGCTTCACCCTGCTCACCAAGCACCTCATGAGCAACGGATGCCCACCCTCCTGCCTGCACCACAGCTTGCTGCTCACTCACTTCATGAACCCTCAAACACAACTGGCCAGAGTCTACAAGAATACGGCATAGAGTTCTGGCCGGTTGTTCTTGCTTGCGAAGTGGTGTTCGCTTCCGCTTTTTGCTGCGTGGCGCTACCACGTAGGCATTCAAAAAGTTGGTCATGTTGCCATGCATGAACCAAGCTTGCTGGCCGGTCCCCTGGCATACGCACATACCGAGACTACAGCACAATGTGTCTGGCGGATTCACTTTGGGTCTCTGGCCCACTGGATTTCTGATCAGTTTTGTTTGCACGTCCCACTCACACAGCAAGTCTGACAAGATTTGCGGAGAAGGAAAGCGTTTTGGATGCACATCTGGGTTGAAGACATCCTTAGCCGCGGTCGAATGAGTGTGGGGGTGGCTACGGGGTGGTTACGGGTAGTGGGTAATTGACTAGACTCGGCTCTGCCCTGCTGATCGCTACTTAGAGTTACTTGGAAAATTCGCATGGACACAATTTGCTGCCTGTCCTGAGATTTTATGGGTTTTTGGCGTGTGGCTGCAGGTGCAGTTTCATTCCATACAATGATCATGTTGCGCAAATGTAAGTGTAGTGTAGGTTGCCTGCTTGTGCTGCTTGTGGAGTTGCTTGGCATTGACAGGCCACGTATGCTTACACGGGGGTGTTTTTGTGGTGGTGTTTTTGTGGTGGTGTTCTTGTGGTGGTGTTTTTGTGGTGTTTTTGTGGTAGTGTGGTGGTGTGGTGGTGTTTTGTGTTTTTGTGGTGGTGCTTTTGTATGTTTTTTGTCAGCGGTCAAGTCGACTTTCGTCACATTACCGAGAAGTTACGCAAAGAGTGTTGACAACACTGGTGTAAAAAGATGTCTGGTATAAAAGTTCTCCTTACACTGCTCATATCCTCACTCACATCAAACATTTCCTTTGTTCAACTGTCTTCACTGCTTTCGGGATATCCGGCGTCTAGTTATTTTGATCTATAGAGAAAAAGATATGAAGATATTATATAGAGATACATTACATGTGATCCGCAGTTGTATATAAGCATACGTCGCGACAAAGCTGTCTTGATCTATGGGAGGAGCGAACATATCAACAGAGTGACAGATGTTGACCACGATCCAATCGAGCCTTCTCACTTTGTGTGCATGTTCTGCAAACTTAGGTCAGGATTCTTACATACTGTAAATTTCCCAGGTCCCACTGAGCTAGACCTCGATCCAGGCTAGCTTAAAAAAGTCTTGACACGAGTGATGAATGTGGGACTACGTCCAGTCTCCCCCGCCAGAGGCATCATGGTGCTTCCAAGCTGCAATTGCCATTGAAGTGGTTGGTGGCAAAAACTCCGAAATCACCAAAGGCACGTCCATTGCCGATGTGGAGAGAGTCTCCGGCACAGGGAGGTCCACCCCGCTGACGCTCTGGTGAATGGCAGACCACTGCGCAAACTGATCTTTCTGTTGGATGTCTGAGGAAACTTGGGAAATGGCCAGTGCAGTTTCTTGTTCTTGGTTGTCTGCAGCAAGCTTCGCTTCACGGTGTTGCTGCCGCAGTTGTTGAAGGTCTCTTCGAATTTGACTGTCCGTTGGTGGCGATTGAACTAGCGCTGACTGAGGGTGAACTGCGGCACTGAGGTCAGCAAACTGGTCAAACAGGGCTTCAGAATGAGAGCTAAGACCACGAGCAACTTTCATTCTTGCTAAAATGCCCCGCTCTTTCAAGGACTGGAATTCAGGCCCTTGCTTCATGGCATGGTATTCTGCCTTTGCTTTTTTGACATCTTCATTGGTAAACCTGCGACCCTTGAACTTTTCCCTGCAGAATGCTTGCCAGGCTCCACCGCATCTTCGGCGAAGCCTTTTGCGTCTTCGGACACCAGTCTTTCGCTTTTGTTGAGCTGTCTCTGGGGGGAAAAACTGCTGGGCCATCTGGTTTCTTTTGCGTGCAAAGCGAATAAAGCATTCTGCAGCCACATCAGACAAATTTGGGGCCCACGTTTGCGGAGTTTTGCCCTTCACCCTACGTCTCACTTCAGAGAAACTTCGTTCCACCTCATAAGTGTCCACGCTGTAGTTGTGAGCAAGTGATGTCAAAATGGTCAGGGCTTCTGTGCTCAGCAACGATTCAGCATCTGGGTACATGCCCAATATCTTGGCGCTCATGGTGTCTCGCATGCACACAGGTTTCTTGACAACCACTTCAGCATGTGCTCTGTCAGAAAGAACTCGGAAGAGTGTCTGAGGAAACCCTGAGCCGTGACAACGTAGCCGTTGATGAACATAAGCCAAACCTCTGGCCACCATGCGAAACATCAACGACCGAATTCCCTTTGAAGAAGAGTCTCGTGTTGGAATGGCCACCACTCTGGAATGAAGAACGGCGCTCATTTCCTGCCAAAAGAGCAAGAGGGAATTCCCGTAGTAGAGTTCCACAATCCGGTACAGGCATGGCATGCCTTTGGCACTTGCAAGCATTTGTTTCTTCTCAAAACCTTTGCCAGATATTTGACATAACTTGTGAAGTAGCCTGACAAATGGTTGCATACACAACCGAGCTGCAATCAGGTGAATCTCCGGATCACTCTCACTGAATGCGATTGCTTTGGCGCGATGCTTTTTGTTCCATGTCACCCAGTCGTCTTTCTCAGCAGTCTCAGGTCCAGGTCCTGCATCATTACCTACAGGGTTTTCTCCCAAGTTTTCACTCTCTTCTGGTGGCTCTTGCTGCAAGACATCTGGTGAACCTGGTGCTTCCATTCCTGTTGCTTCGCCCAAGCCTGATTTAGCAGTAGCACTGCTCTGAGCAACCGATGCCCATCCAATGCAAAGGGGTGTGACTGCTTTTGAAATTGCTTTGGTGCGATCAATGCCAGCCCATGAGTCGATCAACAATGCGTGCAAACCATGGTGTGTTGCTAAGATTCCATGCCAACTCACTGCCTCTTCACCACCTAACCATTTCGAGCGGTTGAAAAAAGGTGCTGTCCCTTTAGGGAGGAGCGCCGGTATCACCGCCTCTTTCATGCTTGCCAACAAAGCATCGCGGTCCATGCTGGCATCCTCAGTGAAATGAACAAGCCTGCTGCGATCACAAATGTTCCCATTGAGGAAATGATCCAGCACAATGCGTTGCTTCTGATGTTGAAATGCTTCTGGCCCACTTTCCGGCAGGAAAATTCGATAGATTTCCCGCCTATACTGCTGGTGCGCAGGCGGGCCATTGAGGATAACCAAGCGCTTTGTAAAGATGTCTTCCAATGCCTCCTTGAGTTTCTGACTGGTCCCAGCACGCTGCATGGCCAGGGCAGTGGACAACATGCCAGTAACCAACGACGGGATCATCTTGAACATGTGGGTTTGCCCATTTGCAGCCTTATGGATAGCACAAAATGCATGAGAGCGCAACCATTCCAAGTCTTCATGAATCATTCGTTCTGTCTTCTTCATGGACTTGTGTGAATCTGTGCAAGGCAGTGAAAGCCTTATTCTGAACTTGGCTGCTAGACCAGGTGGGATAGGAACATCCTGGATGACTGCCTCTTGGCAAAGCTTGATGTTCAATGCAGTTTGCGTTTCAATTGCATGCAACCTGCTTGGAGCTTCGCCGTGGAGCAAACAGTAGCGATAAGGTTCCCTTTCGCTTCTGCTTTGGCAACGCAAAAGCATGAACAAGCGGTGTTTGGAAGATAAAATTTTTGCAGAAGTAGCGGCAATTGCCACTTTCAAACCAGCTGGGATCTTGCTCTTGCCCGAAAAGAGGCGGCCATCACTATTCACCCGAAGTGTAAAAGGACTTTCATCATACTTTCGGACCCGGCCAATCACAAGAGCTTCAAACCCTTGTTCTTCGATCATCTGCGACGCTTTGGACAAGAGAAGTTTCCACTGCATGTTCATGCAATGAAGTGTTGCGCACGCCACTTGTGGCAGACGCCTGCTAGTTGTGCTCCTAGGCCTGCTCTGCATCATTTCTGCCAGCATGGTTTTTCCAATGACATGCTCACTCAAGTTGAACATCTCTGCAGCATAATTGACAGAAGTTTCGCCAGGCTCTCTCTCAATCTCGTCACCCTTTGAGTGGTTGCGCACAAAGTGCACATGTCTCAAGATTACTTGTTGCAGTCTTGCATCTAGGTAAGGGAGAAACCGCAAGATCCCCACATCATGGTTTCCGTCAGTGTTTGTCGCAACTGTGCTTTCACTATGTGCAGGGAGTGCATTGTCAATGCGATCTGAATCATGCTGTGCCCGCAAGCGGCTCTGAACTCCTTGAATGTCTGCCTTGATGTAGGCACTGCCTGATGGCCTGCCTCTTTTCTTGGCATCTCCAGTTGGAGGAAGTTGTCTTAAAGATGCCAAGTAAGCATGAACCCTGGAAGCCTGAGAGCTTGATGAAGAGGAAGGCCCATCCCCGCATGCAGCGGAGGCCCAGCCACTATCACTATCAGGATTTTCCATGGCTTTGGCTCCATATGGATTCCGGTGGTCTAGTCTCTATCGACTCTATCAAAACTTTAGACTACTACTGAGTGCTCACATTCGGTTCAGTAGCGGCTGTCTCAAACAACTTTCAATATTCATGTCCATTTCAATTTCGGCTGCCGGCAGACCCGCCTACAATGGCCAACAAAAGCTAACCATTTACAGATCAATTGCTTGGTTTGAGGTTCGCTGCTAGCTGAGTGAAGGAACCATGTCATGTTGGCCATGCGCCCTTGAACCTTCAAGCAATGGAGCTTGACTATGACTTTGCAATTTTTCAGTCCACATCGAATGGTTCAAAATCGTTGTTTACTATGACATATGATCGCCATATATTTAATTGTTTCAGCAAAAGCGCATGCGAGTGTCAAGTGAGAGGATGTCTGTTGAAGGCATGCAATGTTTGCAGTTTGCAGTGTGCAGTTGCCCGCAAACAAGCCGGCTAGACCTCCCTCTGCCAATGTTCATCCAAATCTTCATGTCCAAATGTAGGACAGAGATGTGGTATCCGCCATGGTCGAAGACTGTTTGATTCAGAAGGTCCTTGAACCTGAGTTCATCAAGAGCGCTGCACGCGCACCTTCACCATTACAATGTAGTAGGAGTACTAACTAGTACTACTAGTACATACTAGTACTAGTACATAGACATAGTCCATAGTACAGTAGTAAGGTAAAGGTAGTAGTAGTAGTAGTAGTAGTAGTAGTAGTAGTAGTTGGTAGTAGTTGGTAGTAACGTTGGTAGTAGTAGGTAGTAGTAGTAGTAGTAGTAGTAGTAGTAGTAGTAGTAGGTAGTAGTAGGTAGTAGTAGGTAGTGGTAGGTAGTAGTAGGTAGTAGTAGGGACTAGTAGGGAGTAGTAGGGAGTAGAGGGAGTAGAGGGAGTAGTAGGAGTAGTAGTAGTAGTGGTAGTAGTAGTAGTAGTAGCAACCGTATTGTCTTATTCAAGTCCTTTACTTAGAATTAGAAGCACGCTCAGCTGGACAAAGTAAGGCACACATTACGCTTGTAATATCAACTTTTTTAAGTTGGAGATTAAACGCCAGACACTGCATTGGAATTGGATTAGAATTGAGTAGAGTTCTGCAACCGAGCTGCTTCAGCAGTGGGGTGGTAGAACTGTTCTTTTGCATGGGTTTGCAAAACCCATCTGTTGTCTCCATTACGGCAGAGACTGGTGCGAAACGTTTCAGCGCTTCAACCACTCCATCAAATGTCAAACCGTACAACTGATGTTCCTGGACAGACGATTCTTCGAACCTGCCTGCTCTCTGGATAGAAAATGGGTTGCAAGGGGCTCCAATCACCATAAAATCTTGCCCCCTCTCAATCTTACAACTTTGGCGGTCAGGGTGCAAGCTACAACACTTCCCTGCCAATTGCTCTGCTAGCGTACAGTGTTGATGCAGTATTGAACCCTGATGATTGAACATGTGGAATTCCCGATATTGCGGCACTGGCTCACTCGTGCTGCAGCACGTATAGGGAATCCCAAGCTCCTGCGTTCATTCAATTTAAATTTGAACAGAAACATTGACATTGAAACATGAATTGGAATTTGCTGCAACTACTCAGTTTGCTAGTTGTTACTCAGATTTGCTGCTGGCTGCTTCTGCTGGCTGCTTTGTTGCGTTCTGTCATGTTGTGTTTTCGTATCAGCTTTGCATCTCCCGGTTGCCCATGACTGCATCATTTTACGACTCCTGTATGTATAATGTTTTTGCTTTCACAAACATCAGCATTATGTAAAATATGGCATTCACAAAACAAAGTGACGGCTTGGTCCTCCATCACCGTACCTTCTGCGAACGCGCCTGTACAACAGCTGACCATGCGCACAGGGGCAACGCGTTGTGGCCGCTGAAGCTCCAAAGCATCACTGTGCTCTAAAAGCAAGCTTGCCCACCACACCCGGTTTCCACGATCAGACCCAGAAGTGTTTTGACTTAGTTCCCCTTCAGAGTCGGAATGCAATTCATCAATTTCCTGCCAGCAATCTGCCACATCATTATCATGATTATTCTCATCACCTGTTTGTTGGCCACTCTCATTGTGGCCCTCCTGATTACGAGGCCAGCTCAGCTGTGCTGCTGCAACTGAGTCCCAACCCATGAAAGCAAAAAGGACACGCCCTGGCTGGGACCTACCCTTACTATGGATCCAAAAAATCTGCATTGAGGAAAGAAAATGAGGCCAGTTTCATGCACAGCCTGACCAATGACTGACTGCAAAAAAAACATGCAAGAAATCTAGGGTGACTGCAATGCCAACCCAAAAAGGAATTAGAAGGAGTTTATTAGAATATCAAGGGAATCCAGAAATGAAGAACCAGAGGTCAAATTGAATTGAGATCAAACATCGACATATCAGGTTTTTATGTATTGATGTATTGGATTCTAAATCAGCAATTTCTTTTGGATTCTAAATCAAATCCATTTTGGGGACCACAAAAAAATCAGCAATTTCCTTTGGATTCTAAATCAAATCCATTTTGGAGACCACAAAAAAATCAGCAATTTCCTTTGGATTCTAAATCAAATCCATTTTGGGGACCACAAAAAAATCACATTTTTTTTGAATTTAAAATCAGATCCATTTTTGGGACCACAAAAAAAATCACATTTTAAATCAGATCCATTTTTGGGACCACAAAAAAAATCACATTTTTTTTCAGAAATTAAATATTTTTGGATTTCCTTTCTTATGGCTGGGTGGCCGTCACTAAACTACTGTACGTGGTCTCCCCAAAATGGCACCTCTCGTGCTGCCGAAGGGTCTTCCATATCCTGGCAGAGCTACAACTGCGAACGGACACGTAAAATGAAGCGATGGCGATGGTCGGTTCGATGCACCACTTGGGAATAAATCCTACACTTTTGGAAAAGAAAACGAGAACCTTCCTACTGCTACGAACCTGTGAAGGGCCTGTGAGAGTTTTCTATGTCAACCATTGGATCTGTCGTTTTCCACTGTGAAGCTCCCAAATTCCATTTTGCCCCTTCCCGGGTGTCTCACTTGCGATGAATGGACACGTGATTGGCTTGTGCCATCTTCCAACCTGCAAGATAGGTAAAGCGGCTGGAGTCTCAAGGGCAAGTTGTATGCAATTTGTAGCATCTCGGGGTGAATCTTGGTGAATCAATTTCGTGATCTTTCGCAAAATTCTGTTGAGATCGGCCACAACTTGTCATATCCCCACGGCCATTGTCACTCACAATGAATGTCTGTAAGGACTTTGGCAGCTAGAGGTGAATCCGAATATATCGGCTCACGGCGAACCGGGGCCCTTCACTCATCCGATCTTGGAAGTCGCATCCACACAGGTCACAGCTTTCCCTGTCCGACCAAAATCAACTCAGTTGGGGCCTTGGTGCATCCTTAAAGCCAGGACAATCCTTAAGGTTTGCACAGAAAAAAATTACCCCACCTCAACAATGTTCAAAACCACGGTGACATTCATAAATTATACTGGTTAGTTCATAGGGATCCTTATGATGGCTTGTTATACTCCCAATATAATAAGGTGGTAAGTACCAACCCCCTGTATGTCTGGATCCAGAAACCAATCCTCTTGGGATCAGGGTAAGCATCCAAAATCTGAGCCCTGGACATGTTCTGCAGTATCCCAGTCTGTAAAAACCACCTCAGGATTTGGTGGTTGTGAATTTGTTATCTCCATTCCTTATGAGAAACATCAAAATAACAGCTGGTAAGGACATGAAAGACATGAACTATTATGGAATATATATTACATGCGATAGTATGACATAGTATGACATGTCTTAACCTAAACCAACTTGGCTACATAGTGACAAACAAGAAACTGGTCTCCTCCATTCATCTCAGGGTAACACGAGATCTCCATATTTTCCTCCAACTTCAGGACCTGCACCAGTTGATATGGTAGGTTATCCTATTATTTTACACAGTTTCATACATGTCAGGTGGTTGTTTGGGATTTTTTCCATCAACAGTATTTTGAACATTTCACCATTGCAACATGTCTTTTCGTTGCAGAAATTGGGACGTTCTTTAGGTCGCAACTCCAAGGAATAAAGGGACCGCAATTTTGGAGTCAACAGGCCCATGGAAACAATCCTTGACCTTCTTGGATGACCTTCTGCACAAAACCCCTCAAAATTGACTTAAATCATTTCTAATTTTTTACTGTGGACCAGTTACCTCCTGCAAAAAATTTCATGATGATTTCATGATGATTTCATGGTCCTGTCCTTATCTTTAGTGTAAGTGGAGATGATTTCGTGACCCACCACATGAAGTGAGCCCAGTTTCCAACCTTTGCCTGGACTGCAGCAACAAGCATCTGGCCTCGGCGTTTGGGAGAATCTAAAATTGAGGTTGAAAGCTATAGGAATTGTTGTACACTTCTGATTTGATTGGCAAGTTTCTAGTGTATGTTGAAGCAACAAGAAAAAACAATGACTACTACGATTTGATATGAGATAAACTGTAAGACACTTACTTGACAGAAAAAGCAACATGAATATACACTGATGTCAACATCTGCATTGCTGGCAAGAGTGATGCAGCAATTGATGCAATCCCAAGCTTGAACTGATCTGGTTGGTGGTTTCAACCCATCTGAAAAATATTACAGTCAAATTGATTCAAATTGGATCATTTCCCCAAATAGGGATTAAAATAAAAAATATTTCAAACCACTACCCAGTGATACTCTTACATGCTGCATACCCTTTGAGATACAGATTTTCTTCTCTCAAGTCCTAGACCTGCTTGCCCTTGTGACTGGGCTGTCCATTGAATAAGCAAGGGGCAAAGAAAGGCAATGCCTAGACATGTCAACACTTTCGATACTTTTCCATGGCGTTTGCTACACTGGGTCCAGGGCAGGAAGACTCCTGACTGGGATGGTAATCAATCTTGACTCCAACTGTGGCCAAAGTGAGACAGATTCAAAATATTTTCAACTCGTACCAGATCAAACAATTTGTTTACAGAGCCATTCTCTTCAAGTAGCGGTGCAAATAGTGCTGTGCAACATCTGAATCAAAACAGTACTAGCGGTGCAGCAATAGTAGCTGGAGTCTTCGCCTTTTATTCGCCTGAAATCTACCTTACTTACCCTTTTGAGAGAACGTGTTAGTTCACGCAAGGAGAAAACAAACATCGTGCAACATACTAGTGTCTGTAAATCTTGAAAGAAGCTGACCTTGATTTCCCGTCTTTTATGCCTCCGTCCAGAAAGTAGCTTGGTGGAAAGTTGCCAATGTTTTCGGAAAGGAAGAAGGCTGACCAAGCCACAAGAAGGTGAAGCCATGTTAGCAGGGGAGTATCCAGAGCCACAATAAAACCAAAATTGATCGAAATTGAATCAGGCTTTCCTGCAATCAGTTCTTACTAGTCAAAAACGACTCTTGCATTAAGGTTGCATGACAAGTGAAGCTTCTTCTTAGTATTCAGAGATGTGAGCTTCAACGCCATCAAACTCTCATGTAAGATTCTTTAGACCAGACTCTCATTACAAAGTGAGCCTACTCTACTATATATATTACCTTACATATCATAAATAGTCATAAAACATAGTGATCAACCATGATCATATGATATAAGATCAAAATACCATCAAGTATCATCATATCTAGTCATCATCCAAAACATAATGTAAATCATCGAACTGATGCCATCAACAGGTTTCGTCCTTCCAACTTTGTGGAAGCCCAAGCCCAGACCTGCCATGGCAAAAACTTCGAATCCCAGCTTTCCCAGCCGGGGGGGAACCCAAACAGGGGATGGCAAACTTACTTCTACTACTCACAAATCCAACCGTATATATGTATACTATATATATATATATATAAACATACAGAATGAGATCATAATATCATAATTAGACAGCATCCGGAGTTAACATTGATCCAGGGTTTACATGGAGTGCTTGACCCTCATAAGTGCATTTGCCTCCCATGGCAAGGGTATTGCCCTCCAAAGCCCCAACAGTTTGAGGCCAATACTCCCTAGCTAACACCAATTTAAATGTCAGTTCAACAAGCCTGCTCTAGTAGAAGCTTTGTTCCAGTCTGCTTCATGGTTCTATTGCCATTAACTCAACACTCAAAGCAGTTGGCCGAAGTCAAAATCTCATCAACTTGCTCAAAGAGAAAAGCTGAAGCCATGAGTTTTGGACAACTGGTGACCAACTATCACATCATAGGTCACAGTTGGACAACTTTAAATAAACATGAAACAGGTCGAAAACATCAACTCGAAGGTACAAAACGTTGGAAGTCCAACGACTGTCGAAACGGACCTGTTGCATTCTTTCGCTCCATGCGCCGGAAAGCGCCGAAACCCCCGGGTCGCTCCACCGGAAAATGCGGCCAGCACTGTGAGCCCAGCTCTGTTGAACATCTCCAATGTGGAACTTCTCCCTGAGTCTTAAGAATCTTTGGTGACAGGACATCCTCAAAAAAACCAAGTCAACAGGGCACTTCCAAGCTGCTTTCTCAACTTCAACAAAACAGCTTCAATATGCTCCATGTTCATTGTGTAAACAGTGTAAAGTCGATGAAATGGCCTGGTTCCATACTATATCCATCCATATCATCATATCATCATTTCTATATCCATCAATCATCACATTTTTATACATCCATGCTGTACGGACTGTGCGGTCAACCACACTCGGACCAACAACTTTTACCCCTTTCCTGGCCTGCGAATAGAATCGCAGAGTGACAAGTCCCACATGCAAGGAGTCACTAGTGCCATGGAATCGTGAATCATCATGAATCGTGGGAGTTTTCCAAAACTTTTTCCAACAATCCATGGCATTCGTGGCAGTCTGCTGTATGGAGTTGTAGAATTTGGCTTCCTGCCTGCGAATTTGCAGCCAGCGCACTTAGAGATGCAAAAACCAATGGCCAACCAAGGGGTTCCTCTACACCCACACCAGTCGTGCTGCCGGTGTGCAACGGGCAAAGCGCCTGGTTGGAAAGGATGGAAGACTCTGGTGGCAGCGAGCATTTAGAGAACTTGAACGTTCGGAAAATGGAGGAAAACAGCGGCGTGTCAATTCTGTTGTTTCTAGTCTACCGATTTCTGACAAAGGGACACCTGAAAGGAAACATTGTGAGCACTTCTTGTGGCTGAAATTCCAGGATATGAAAAGATATCAGAAAAAGCAACACTCGCAACTAAAAACCCTTGAGATTTGTGCCCCCTTTGAGGGACTTTGCTTAGTGCCAATAATTCTGCCAAACAAGCTCAATGTGCTGGCGGTTCCGCAGGACTTCATTGTCTCACAGTTGCGCAATTGTTGGCTTCACCCATGCTGATTGATGGCCCATTTTTTTGGGGAAAAATTGTCGTGCAACGTGTGAGTCAAACATGTCGCAGTGTTCAAATAATTTATTTAAATCATGAGGATTTGAGGGGAAGACAGGCTGAAGGTAATCTTGCAAAAGAAACTTGATTGAGCATGAAAGTGCAAATCCACCAAACGAATAAAGAGAATGACTTCAGCCCTCTTCTGTTCCCTCTTGGCGAAGCTGAGTTGGGTCGAAAGCTATACAACCGGGGCTCGACTTTGCTGTACAGAAAGAGAGAGCCAAAGATGGGTATCACCTACATTTGACCGCTGACGACAGTGCCGACGTCATGTCAATGACGTAGGTGTCTCGCCCCAGAATCACCTTCGCGGGGCAGACCTTGAAGCAAGACACAAATGAAAAAGTCTTCATGCACCTGTCAACTTTACTTCATGAGATTTGGTGACTGTCAAACATCCGAAGTGTTTCTTTAGCAGCTTTTTCGCCAAAAGTATCAAGTTCCTGGAGGTCTGCAATGCGATTATGACTATATGAATGTATCGTGGAGCTCCAGTGGTCGCTCACAATATCTTTTCATGTCTGTCCCCACAACTCCAACCGTGATGAGCCAAGTCCGGCACGCCAAATCCGTTACCTTTCAGGGTGCGACGATGATCAGCGACCTGGTTGGAAATCTGTGGATGCATTAAATGAAAAAACGGATTTGTGATGCAATGGTAACATGAAAGGCAAACGTACATATCATAATTTAAATATCCTGGAACGATATGATGATAAAATGTTTGTATATCATTGCAAATCTCTACATAGCATTCCATACCATGAAAATTTGCTTGTTTTTCAGGCTTGGGCTGGCAATTTCTCTAATCGTCAAGTTGATTCTGACAAACATTACTTTTTCAATATAAATATACATCTGCCATCACATATTGACCAATTCGAGGCTTGTGCACATCATCTCACAAATGTTTGTTTGATCCTCAAAGAGCATTGCTTTTACCAGTGGCTTTCACTCCAAGTAATCCTGTAACGAATCCTATCAAATGGAAGACATGCAAGTCATCACCTGGCTCACCCCACCAGGTGAGCCAAACATGTGAACCATCAAAGTGCCTACTCTATGCGACTGAGGCACTGCTTTTGTTTCACATGCATCTCCTTAGCCAAATTGTTGGTTGACAGGTCATGCTGTTGGAAGGAGGATACAAATAGCAACAAGGGTCTGTTTCAAATTCGAGAAGGAATGTTTGTCAAGAGCACGAGGTGTTCAAATGTGTTCAGCATATAGGGACAAAGAAATCTTCTACTCGCCAAGGTGGGCTTTGGACTGATGACATCTCAACATGCACGGCATCTTCACCCTACATCACAAACATCAATGGTCCAATTCCTCCTTTTACTGTGCCAATATCTTCTCCCAAAAGGCACGGAACCTTCCTCTCCACACCAAGTGACACAGCCACAAGAACGCCCCAGGAGCCAAGGTCGATTTCGGCGTCGGGACCTCAAGCAAGGTAATGGATGAAGTCAAGACTGTCCCTTATGGTCCTATCCCTCTCCAACACAAAGACACATGAGCTAGAACTAGTGATCAAAGATATGATTCTTTTAAAAACATCTGGGGATGAATAACAGCTAAATGTCATACTCCCTGGCAGGAGGTGGATTTTTGATTTTCCTACTAGAACTTGAACTTCAATTGCAATGAAGGCACTGTGTTTTGAATACCATGCACCAGATCGAACGTAGACAGCCGCAGGCCTGATTGGTGAAAGACACGTCTTTGCTTCTTGCATCACTAGACGATTTGGTGGATATCAAAACGGTTTCTTGACACCACACGTCACGTCCACCTCAATGGAAACCATGCTATTTCGCGATGCTTCGCCCATTTCAGCTATATTCTCCTAGGACCTTCAGGGAAAATCATCCATCACCCTTCCATCCAACTTAGATTGAACAGGATTAAACTCAACTTACCACATCACTGGCAGAAAGAAGATAGCTCAAATAGCCACATACCTGGTAAAAACTCATTTCTGACCCCTGGCCTGAAGGCCAAACAGTGTCATTGCAGTGCACCTGGCATTTCGATTAAATCAATGAAACATAGCTCCATCCGAAAGCATAGATGATCGTAAAAAAAAGGGAACAACATCCCCTGGCTAAAAATTGTCTCACCACCAGGAATCGGGAAAATGCTTAGCGATTCAAACCATCTCAATGCTGAGGGAAAGATCTTTCAATCATCTTGAGCCGGAGAGGCATTCTCTGCCCCGAAATGTTCCATTACTATCAACTCACATGCCCGAAAACAACGGGAATCGCAGCTGAATACGATCTCCAATTTTCAACTCCCTGCCTAAAGTGCAGCTGCGCACACTTCATACACCAACCTCGGGAAATGTTGTGAAACATGACGCATGAAACCTTGCATGTTTTCTCGGTTCTTCAGCCGAAGAGCCTTCGGCGGCGGCGACTTGGCCTGCAATGATCAAGGAGATGAAGATTGAACATAGAATGCAAAGAACATCTATCAAATTGATCCAGAAAATTTGGAACATACACAAAGTAAAAATAATACAAAATATGTATATATGAACATGATTCAACATCTACACATACATTTTCAGCCAGAATGTCATTGGAATCCGAGCGCAGCCTTGCCAGTGCCACAGCAAATGGTGGTGCCCCTGGAAGGTTGGTGCATGAGAATGTCAAGAATGAAAATAAACCTCCAAGAGCCAAGGGCTACCGAAATCCCATTCTCCGGACAAGATCATATCTTGAGCAAAAGTGAAAATCAAAGCATTTTTCTTTGTGAGTTTGCCACTTCCTATTAGCATTGTATCTGTAAATCATCCCAGAAGGGTCTAGCTTTGAAAACCCAACTAATTCAGGCACCAGAAAACCCTCCAAAAAAATCTCTGGGTCAAAACTGCAACGTGCAACTTCCCAGCCTCCTCCCAAAGACATCGCCGCAGCGGAAACCGCCGTGTTGCCATGATCGGCATTAATCGGAACCAAGGCTGGACCACCAGCAAACCAACCTGAAAAACGACAAGGCACCTGATGGTTTGGAATCCAAAATTCCAGAATTTCATGGTGAAGGTTATTAAATTGTTCGAAATATCTTTGAAATGATAACCCCCATTGAGTTCCAAACCACCAATTAATTGGGTGACCATAGCAACACCCAAAAGAAAAACACCAAAACACCCAAAACTGTCTGTGGTTGATATCTGCCTTTGTTGGCTAAGTTGGCTAAGAGTTCCATGGTTCTTTTTTGATTTGGAGGCCAACCTTAAGCTGATAAACTTGGTCTCTCTTGCATTAGGTAGTTACATGGTACATCATAATACCATTTTCTTATATTCCTCATTGGAGATTCCCATGTTGAGTGATCATCATCCCTATTACAGTAGGGTAGGATTCTGCTAAGATTCAATTACGCCAGGTTCTCCTCATTCTCTTCTCGGATGAGGCTTTGGCCGAAAAAAATAATGTAGTCCAGAAGCCAATGACTATTTTGCGAGCTTCATTCCGCTATCCCTGGTGATATCAATTGAATATTCAACTCTTTTTTGAATCTTCTTGCTTTTCTGGTTGGTGGTTTCAACCCATCTGAAAAATATTAGTCAAATTGGATCATTTCCCCAAATACGGATGAAAATAACAAATATTTCAAACCTGGGATGTTTTTGTATTACAGCCATTTTCACATTTGATACCTCCATCTCCATGTCCCCATGCCTTGCTCACCCAAGAAGGGTTCCGGTTCCCCCAAACTTGTATCGCCAAGGAGCATCCAATTGGAGCAGATGGCCCATCATACCAAGCCGCTACTAGGCCGTGACGAGCCATTACCAAACGCGCTGGATAGGCTCCCTGAGAGGTCGAAACATACCACTTTCCCTTGAGAACAAACCATACCTTTTCAAACACACCCGGGGCCTCCGTGAAAATTGTGGGCCAAATCGTAGAGGGTCGCACCTGGTCACGAATTGTTTGGAGTTTGGATTTCTGCAGAAGAGATGTAGTCAGTGCTACTGTAGTCATGGTTATCTAAGGATATCTAAGGTGCCATCTATTGAAGTAGAGTCCATTGCCACCACACCATTGGCACCTCTGTCATTCGCATTGCGCGTAGATCAGCCCAGCGCAAGGCCCTACTGCTCAACAGAGCGCAGGCAAAAGGTTCACCGACCTCGCGAGGGGACGTGCATCGTCGTAAGGGGTTTCAGATGATGCCATGTTCGCAAGAAGAATCCTGAAATTGATTCAACGTACGGGGATGTCCAAGTATCATGAAACTGTCAAGACAGGAAATGGTGATAGGAGAAAATAGGACAATGCACTTTAATTCCAATACTAAGGAAGCTTATTTCAAAAAGTGTTGTTTGGAAAACTGAAGCATGAATGGATCTGCAATAGATACGATAAAACATTTAAAACACATCCAACAAGTCAAGACATTATAAATCAGAAAAGCTCGGGAAAATACGTGCAAAAAGCAATAACCAGTATGAATGAAACTAGCTAATCTTAAGGTATACGAATCTGAATTTCATGTCCCGAAACATCAAAGGCCAATCTACAAACTTCGATGTCTAGAAACAACATAGATGACAAAAAATCATATCATTGAGACAAAGCAACGAGGGCAAAGAGTTGCTTAAGCTATTTGTTACTGAATTTGGGCAAGAGATGCTTCTCTCCTAGAATCAGTTTTCAATCAATAGCAATTCTAACAATTCTTACTGATAAAAAATCAGTTTCTTCTCCTTCATTTTCCAAACAAATACCAAACATGATTCTGTTTCTCGAAAAGGATATGCTAATGAACATGGTAAGGAATTGCCTTATCCCTTAGAATCTACTCGAGGGGAAAATGGCTGTGTGTGTGTTGCAGTGAATAGTCATGTATTTGGCAAAGAAGTGCCTTATCTCTTAACCATCTGCTTTTTCAAAAAAGTTAAATGATGTTGAACTACCCTTATTCAAACATCATTTGATGACTTTAGTAAAGAACTGTTTTATCTCTCACAATCTGTTTGTCAATAAAGATAAATGAATATGCTATGCTTATTGAAAGTACTAGTGAAGGAATGTGGCAAAGAATTGCTTTACCTCTCACAATCTGCTTTTTCAATAAACAACAAAATACTAGCAATCAAAGTGGGAAAGAATTGCTGTATCTCTTACAATTTAAGGTAGATAATTGACTGTGCTTATGGATTTTTCTCAAACAGTCAAAAATCAAAATTGATAAGGAGAAAAAACGTTGTATCTTATTCGTTTTGTTTTGATAGATATACAGGATGTGCTGGAAATAGTGTTTGACATACATTTGTTGGGAGAGGGGAGCCCATGTATATAGGCAAAATGTATATATCTGTATAAATGATTACCTAGTATCATAAGTATTTGCTTGTATCTGAGGTCTCCTGCAAAACGCAGATTCAGGAAGACTTTCTAGACCTTTTATAGAAAGATAGTATAAAAAATGTGTAGACGATACATCGCCAGAATATAGTTAGATATCATCCTATTTTGCATCACTCCGGATCAAAAACTGCTCTCCCATTGCATACAAGATGCATTTACGCTCACGACCATCTGGGACTCATCATAGCTGCTGTAGCCACTGCTTTCGGGCAGGTCAGCCACTTTCAGCAGTGACGGACTACGAAGGTCCCACAATCGTACCAACCCATCTGCCTGCACAAACTTCCCACAATTCAGAATGAATATCGACATATATCGACTGGTTCATGAAAGAGAAGGTTCATGCATTTCGTATCAGGTCACACAACTTTTCTCCCACGATAATCCTTTCAAAAAGCTTAGTTTCGCCATGTTTCTCCACACTTTTTTAGCAAATAACATAAATAACCTCACCATCTCCAAGGCACAGTCACCAACATGGAGGATTGTTGGTCCAGGACTTCGCAAGAGACCAATCCGGAATGGCCCAAACGTTCAGACTCCACCACGATGGCTGCAGTAGTCTTAGGCGCCAGGATCGATGAAACGACTTTATGCGGCTACCGGGTACAGATGTGCATATGATATATGAATATATATGATACAGTAGGTTGTATGTTTGACAGTCATGCGCATGCTGTGTATATGCATACGTATAGCTAGACTTCATTTAATAAATGTAGTATATATCAACATATTAGAGTTGTAGTGCTACGCAGTTATTTAAACCAAAAACAAGAAACACCTCAGAAGATTCAAGTACTTTGGAAGTAGCCCAAATGTGATGACCACATCAGTTCGACAAAAACATCTACCAAAAAAGTCAATAGAAGTGATGCCCAGGCCAACGTGACACATTCTCCCTTTGATTCACTCTATACATAACCCATCTAGACATGTCAAACCAACATACTTGTTGAGCATATTGTATCATGCTGTATGATCTAAACTGCTTCCCCTCATATCATCCAACAATACCCAGCTGCGTTTTGAGATCCCCCACCACATCCCACAGCTGAGCGCAGTTCTGACTGCGGGCAGCAGCTAAGACCTGTGTACCACCTGTCACCAAAAGCGCCAAACAAAATATGTTGGTCTCCAAGCCTCATCGTCGACATGAAACTTTACGTTGAACTTTCCGAAAATTTGTAGGGTATAACACTTCTTGCTGATTAAAAAACCCACCCCGGCTTGTTATGCATGGCATCTCGGGGACCGCCTGAGCCTGGCAGAAAATGAAGGCCTGCTAAGAGTTGGCTCCCTGTCGACTCACCTGAGAGCCATGACACCAGGGGGAGAGAATCTCCATGATCCATAGGAAGTGGGTCATAGCTAAGTCCTAAGTAGGGTGGGAATCACCATTTTTTGATCCATTTTTGAGGTGTTCCATAATTTTTGAAGCCTATCAACAATGTAACAACTTCGATGTTTCCAGAAGGAGACTCAAAAGAAAAAAGATCTGCTTGTTTGGTTCTGATTTCTTTGATCCAACTGGTTTGCATCCAACAGATTTCCCAGAATTTTACCGCCCTGGCACGCGCCACCAAAGGCTTGTAGCGCGTCAATCGATGAGATGTCTTGGGATCACTCAATGCATGGATCGCCAGTTGCCCATCTACACTACCTGCGGATAACTTGCTTGGCGCGCCAGAAGGTACAGGACTTCCGTGTACTTTTAGTGGAAAAGACTTCGAAAAATATAGAGAACAAGAAATGGAGGAGAAGCCATAAGGAAGCTGCCAATCAGGCAGGATTTCATCCAGCAACAGCATTTCATCAATATAGCACATCTATAGTGTATGCATGTACATTGGATGTACCATATTATTAATCAAAACTTCATTAATAAACGACATATACGCTAATAATTGTTCTCCATCCCAGTTTTGTGTAGCCTCCTGCTCAGTTATCAACTCAACCTGGATGTCTCCCCACTCTAAGTTTGAGACACATGTGACATGTACATACATGTACATACTCCATCTCCTGATTCCCAAATTCCCTACCGAGTACTTCCCACACATCAACATCACCTGCAACCAAGACATCATTCTCCGGCACCAAATCCAACGCATCCACACGACGATCCAAGCGCAAGGTTGGAAGGCGACCCAAGCCACGACTCCTTGGGAAACGACAATGGTAGCCATGTAGCAATGCAAGCAATGGGGGTTAAGGTTTTATGGTGAAAAAGGCTTGAAGTGGTGGAACAGAACTTGAACAAAACTCAGAATGATTCATGATTATCAATAATTCACCAACATTTCTGACATGTTCTTGGACATTCTTAGACACATCACACGGCTTGTTGAGGACTAACCTCCTAACATACCATGGTATTTCACGCCTATTCGTGGTGGAAACTCATGCGAGGCAGAATCGACATCGGGACCTTAGCAGCCCTGGGATGGATATGCACAGTTTGGTGTCGCAGCTTGGTCCCTCACCGATGATTCACCATGCGTTTCACAGGTCCAAGCGGCTGAAAGAGACGCAACTCATTGCTTCGACGTGAGGCCGCCACGGTGATGTGTTGATTGCCACGGAGCGAAGTGACTTCAAAACCCACCTCCACATGCACTGTAGGACCGTGAAAACGCCTCGCACACCAACAACTTGCTGAGGTTTTGGGAGATCAAGAGGACTTGGATTACTCATCAGCCAAATCGGGTTTCAGATACGCTTTGACTGACCATGAATCGAACTGCCCTCACCAACAAAGATGAGGATCTTTTCTACACCAACATAGGCATACATAGGCTGCTTTTCATACCAACCCGTCAGTACCAAGATCAACTGGCACCTGGTTTCACTTTTTGGAGATCCTGGCATGTCCAGCATTGCCTGCGGGTTGCAGCATGGCAGGTTGCATGTGGCCTCACTTTGCCCAAGGCAATGCACTTGAGATCCATTCCTGCCTGCTCTGGAGAAAGATATGGACCTTGCTTCGGAGTCGTCAACTTCTGAGGAGAACTTTGGCATGCCTCAGTGGAGAATGGTAAATTGAGTGACAAATCCAGTCCCAATTTTTCCCATTAATTCCAAACCTTTTTGTATCTAGTCCCGTATGCTCATGGTTCATGGGTATACTTTTCCCCGTCACACAGCTGAAACTTTTGGGATGCACCAATCCTTAAACAGTATGCAGGGTGTCTCCATCATCATAAATCTCATGAAACTTAATCGCTTCACTGAGTCACCGCCCAGCAAAGCCGATAAAGTTTCACTTGCCGCGCGAGTTTGGTGAAGCATTTCAGCGGCTCCTGCAAGCGGACACGATACCCCCCAGCGCCCTGCAGTGCATGCGTTTGTATTCTATTCAATGAAACGATGTGTGTGGTATAGTTTCTGAACCGTGTCCATGTAGCCCAATATACATTCACATGCATACATTGCATAGAGGGTGCGTAGATGATCAGGTTAACATTAGCAGGGAGACCTAACCACTATTTGGTTGTCCAAATGTCATGTTCGCACAGAATGGCAAGCTGATCAGAAAAGTTTACTAAACGGTGATTTGGAAAGATTACAAAATGGAGAGTGCAACCCTGACTTTTAGAATTCGGTTGACAAAAAAATCAATCGGGACCGACTCGCACTTGTCTGATGACATCTCTGATTGATACGATTTGGTTGGTTTCACCTTTTGCCGATCTTTCTCACCTGTTAAACCTGCACAATGTCACCTGCTCTATGGCTCAAGCACCACGGGTGAAAATGATGGAATACGACTGAAAAATCTTGACGGTTGCTTCTGCTTGCTTTACTAGAACTTGGAATTGACTGATTTTGCGCGAATTGACTAACATCCATTACCATACTAGACTAGAATTTCCTGACATCCACTACCATCATTGGCTCCAATTGGAAGGAATCCAAAGCTCATCTGCAGCTCACTGTCTTGTCTGTGGGCTTTGTTTTTGTATCAAGAGATAAAATGAAACGATGAAACCAGGACAATCCCGGAAAGGGAACTAATATGACATGCAGCGTCATGCCTCACCTTCATCTCTCCAATTCACAGGAATATATTGGGAAATGAATGAAAATACATTGAAGAAATTAATAGGCCAATAGGCCTAGTCATGCCTGGTCCACAGAATGGCCAGCCCAACCCCAATGATCACACTCTATCAAGATATACACTTTGGCCAATAACACCGTCGTCGGAAAAGATCAGAGTTTACTTCCGATTTCCCTTCCTGGAACACCTGTAGGAGATCACTGCATGATGCAACAACCCAATCTTTGGGGACCACAAAACGGTACCCCTTGGGGACCACAAAATGGTCGCTTTGTAAGGGGTTAAATTTCTACTGGGATCATGTATGCATCCATATTGTCATTGACATTTGGTGTTCATTTCGAGCATCCTCGCCAGCGACCAATGTATGGGATCAAAAACGGGTTTTCCATGGTTTTCCTCGTTCTCTTCAGTCATGGGCAAGCTAGGCCAATCAGTTGCAGATTTTGCTAGCCTCATGATGGAGGCCAAGAGCCTGCATGAACGATCACCTTCCTATGCTTCCAAACGCTGTCATTCCGCAGTCTCATGTTGGAATGGGCCAACATCAAGACCAACTACGTACTTCGCTTCAACAATTGATTCTGGAAAAACCTATATGCCTGCACCCTCTCGATTGGGTGGGACTTCAAAATAATACCCAATAGTCTATAGTTGCTTCTACCCAGTGCGGCCATCAACAGGAATCAAAACATCTTGAGGTGATCACTCTTGAAGCCCTAAATTTGACCAGGGAACATCTGCCACAATTTGGTCTCGCCCAGTGTGCTGGATTCGTGCATGCCACGGCAACTGCAAAGAATAGCCACAGCAGCTCCTATGAGTCTTTAGCGACCGCAGCCAAGTCTTTGGTGTATTGGAAGCTTGAAAATGCGAGAATACAGAATGCATCATTTCAGCATGTCCTTGGAATTCCTGCTTCGTTACGATTTAAGGTTCCGACTCGCCTGGTATTGAATGGCAATCAAGAAATCCTTGTACAACCCTCAATCGAAGTCAGCTTGATGTATTCTTGGCCAAGTCCAATGAAGCAGCGTTTGAACCACTTGTGATGGATGATGTTTTTGTGATAAAAAGACATGCCCCGGCGCCTGAAATAACACATGGATCCTGCAAGTGCAGCAGCACTCGCTCCCATACATTTCCAGGCCTGATGGATCGGACAAACGAACTGATGGAGCCAACTCCAACTCCAGTTATGCATATAACCTGCTTTGTCTAAATCCTTGGTCCCTGGAGGTGTTTTTTGGGTGACCCAACACTTGGGGATCAGAATTCCGTGCATTCCGTCGTCAAGATGCATCAAACGTCTCAACCACCCAATCACACACATGAGGTTTTTACCTGTTTAGCCACTAAGAAGAGTTTTCATTTTTCCCCCCATTCACTGGGCTCATCCAGGCCAATCCATCATCAACTCCGCTGCGTTCGGTGAAGGCAGGTGATGGCCTGTGGCAACTGTACCTCGGAGTATCCGGACCGCATCAACATCTGAATCAAATTGTTCAATCACCCCTATCCTCCCTGAAACTAACATAGCACCCTGAAAGTAGACCACTGGAAAAGGAGATTCCTACTGGAAACCAGCTTTTTTAGAGCTTTTGCTGTTAGTTTCAGGGAGGGAAACTTCCCTTCTTCCCTGCGTCTCCCTGCCATGCTTCGCCAAGAAGGAATCCCACAGCCTTGGAATTTACCCAAAGTCGGCAGGCCATGCGAGAAGTGAACAAAGCCATGCATATCCAGGAACCAACCCACTGATATCTACCAATATCGGAATATCAATGGAATGTTTTTCCCTAGTCTTGGATAAAAGAAAACTTCAAAGTTGGTTTGATTCCAAGTTCCATCAAATTGCGAGGCACTTCAGCTCTTCCATTTTTAATCGACCCCGTAACGGGACCCCGTACCGTTTTTTTTTAAATATGACAGTCATCACATATGGGTTTTTTGGGCCAAAGAAATGGTCCAAGAAACTGCTGAGCTGCGTTCTTTCCCACATGGCGACTCCAAACAACTTCCCCTGCACAGCTCTGATCTTGTGCCAGCTCCAATTGCTGCTTTTGATTCATTCACGTTTAGAATGCACCAGCTGCAAATAGATGAATAGATCATAATAGATCCAGATGTTACGAATGTGAAGACTCTAAAAACCTAGCTTCACATAGCCATCTCTGCATATACCAGGCAGGTACCTGTGCTGCCGGGTATGGATGCCCTGTGAAACGGGTTCCCCGGTCACGCCTTTGTATAAAACAAAGGCCACCGTCTGCAGCAAGGCATGTCGCGCCGTTTGCGAGGGCGCAGAGTCCAGCAGATGAAAGAGCATTGATGTCTCCAAGGTCTCGCCAGCAAAGATGATGGAGCATTGTTTGCTCGGTCTCGTCAAAATCTTACCGACTCATACTATATAGTATATATATATTCTTATATAAATAATTGTATATATTTACATACATGTATATATATATATTATATACGTATATACATGAGAACATCAACAAGTTGCACTTGAAAATGATCAAAGATATTCAAACCATTAGGTTTGAATAGTTTCAACATGAGAGTGCGACATTAGTTCGATGGCTTCAACCTCTTGTTGCCGGCCTCCACGTAGGGAACGTGACTGCCATTACTCACCAAAGGTGGAGCAGACCCTGACAACCAAGCGAGGGGAACCACGTGCTGGTAACGGCCTTGGATACAAAGGATTTCTTCCAATCTCAGCTTATGCACTGCAAAAGTCATTCCTAGTCACTCACAACCATTATAGTCACCTCACATATATCGTCATTGTCATGATTTCATCGACAACTGAGCTTTCCACAGGTACTTCCATACCTGGCGACAAAACCAAGGTGTCTTGTTTCACAAGAAGCACTGCCATCCAACTGCCTGCAGTCTCCACGAAGTAGGTGGGATCGACAAAGATCAGGGCGTTCCACGTTGTCCACCATGATCTTGAAGCAGTTCATCTCCTTTGATTCCTTAGAGATGAAGAAATCCTGCTGAAACATGACATTCTTCAGGTTTGGGCAATGAAAGCTTATGAAGGTAGAGTCTGATTGCCCAAAGAGAAGAATGCTACATCTTCACATGTGCCAAGTCTCCAAGAGGTCATAGCGCACACGGTTCAGAACATCCTCGTCACGTCATGTGGGAAAAAACATCTTGCCCATGCAGAGCTTGTTTTCAACTTCCCTTGCACAAAATTAGATTGAACATAATTAACGATAATTAAGGCGTTAAGATGATCTGGTGTAGGGTTCCTACTTTTCCTACTCTGATACTTTTGGAATGGACGGATTTGCAACGGAAGGTGTGGCCCAAGATAACGATGCCAATCCAAAGACTGGAGGCTACTGATCATCCAAACAAGAAATGGAAGAAAACAAATATGTACGGCAGAACATAAAACTATTCAAATCTACAGCTGAAAAATAATTTAACATATATATATATGTTAAAATATCCACGGAGAGATCCATGGACATCGTGAATGATTTGTGAGTCTCGTATCATTTCTATCTAAACTACCCATTTTAATTTTGGATTGAAAACATCCACGCAGGGGACCTCCACCCCAGTGGCGCCCTCTCGAAGCTGTGCGCGTGTGGCAGTCCTTGCATGTGGTGAAGAATCGGAGAAATTAGGTGGAATTGTAATCTATACTGTCTATACTGATATCGAATGTCAATCAATTTTATTCATACTGTTACTTACAATGGTATCTCCAATGATGGAACTTGGCCAGCACCGATATCCGATCGCTTTGACATCTGATGACTGTTTTTGTATTAATCGAAACATCTCTTTCATGGTGTTTCATCACTCCTACTACAATCTACCACGTGCGCAAACCAACCCTAAACAAATCACACAAATCTGTAGCACCATGTTTCCCTTCAATATCATTCAGTGCATAAATCATTGCATATGAAGGGAGGCGGTTTGATTGCCAGCTGAACTCTGGGAATTTCCATACGTCCCAATGACCCTCATGGGAGGACAAGTGACGCAGTGCTTTCGTCCGCCTGTCGCTTTACCGGCTGCTCCAAACAAAGAGACTATCTGCTTACTTCAAGGCACAGAAAAAAAAAGCAATGGAACAGCTTCAGTAAGTCCATGATAGTCCATGATGTCGTTCCTAGTGATTCTGATGACTTTTCCAAAAACAACGACGTGACTAGATGGCAAGTGGCAACACACCAGATCCTCTCTCTTTCTCTCAAACCGGCAAAACCAAAAAAAATAACCAACAACTTTGTGGTTGGGTGGGTCCATTAAGAAATGCCATACATTTATCATAATTTGGTGTTGGTTGTAGCATTCAATTCATGTCATTTTTCATCCATCCTTTTTTCGGCTTGATCCGAGCCTTGGAGCGGCGTCGTGGTTGTTGTTGGAGCTTGTCGACAGGAGACGTTGGAGACAACCTGCAGGGAGTGACTTTCCGCAGGTGGAACGACCGTGGTGGGGAATATGCGAACCTCGTGTTTTTTTCCAAGTGGAGTGGGTTGGATATTGACCAACCCAACACACCGCCACAGTTTAACGTACGAACCTGATTCTGATACATCATTGATGGTTCAGAAATCTCATTTCCAACCACCTTGGGATGTATAAAACCCTATAAATAATGGGGATATTTTACATATCAACTGATGATCGCCGTTTCTTCTGAACCAGCAACCGTAGGTGTTTCCAGCCAAGCCACGGAGGGGATGCATGTGGAGAAGCTCCTGAGGGTAGGGATGATCAGCCTAGCTTCAATAAGGACTACAAGTCGAAGAAAATCAAAACAAAACATCAATGAAATCCGGATGATTCTATGGGATTATAATGGATTTCATTGTGATTCTAGCTTCTTGCATAATGGATTTTGATATATTTTGATGGACTTCAGTCGTTACTACACTGAATATCCAGTGCCCAAGCCGAGGAACGGAAGGTTCGAACACGGAGTTGTGGCAAGCGCGCTTGGATTGACCACACCTCACCTGGGTAGCTTCTTTTGGTTGTGTCAAGACAGGAACGTCTCATGGAGAGCGTGCACAAATAATGACAAAATCATGGTGTTTCTTTTTCCAACATAATTATTTTCACGCGCAAACATCTCATAGCCCGTGAAGATGCCTAATAATCATTAATAATCCGCATCATGGTTTGCTATGGTTTGATGATGTTTGATGTGTCAAAATGCATGTGAATGTCAACAACAGGTCGCAAAAATCATTTCCGGTCTTTTTTCTGGTCGCCAAAATGCTACCTGGACTCAAGGTTTCAACATGGATCTCTTCCACTTCTGTCATCCTCATCATCCCTGATGCACTTACAGTACATCTGGATGAAGCGTTGAGGGGAAGTTTCGCAAGATCTTAAAGATTTTCAAACTTTGTTAGCCACAAGAGTCGGCAAAGACCTGCTGCCTGACCTGCCGAGAAAGCGTTATGTCAAGAGCTGTCACGCTCCTCCAACTTATCACCAAATGCAGGAAAGGGAAAAGCCTCTATCGCCACTTGTAGTGAGTTCAAGCCAAACAGTTTCAACAAGAAACAAATATGATCCTGTGAGTGCTGATGTTGTGTGAAGCAAAGTTGTAATAGCAGAACCACGCTAAAGCATCATTAGCAAATGTCATGGAGATTTAAACCGTACCCAAATCACTACATAATTCAACACAGCAAACATTTCATCTGGCAGTTTCACCAGATTCGTCCCTGTACGAATTGGCGACACACGGTTGGTCGCTGAATTTATTGTGAAGTCACACAAGGTTTCTTTCATCCTTTCCATATTCCTTTATCTATTTTGCAAACAGAATGGTTCAAGATGGTTCGAGGCTACGGAAAGAAACCAGCTTGCAACTTGGGTTGTTTCTGAGCAAATGTGGACGTGGCACCGCTCATGTTTTGGCCTATTCTCACATGACACTGTTATAGCATTCTTAAACTGTTTGACACCATCATGTAGCGAACGTCCAAAAATATGTAAGACCTTGATTTCTCCGACTTGCAAAACAACTCGGTGTTTCCACACCAGGAACGCATCATACTTTCAAACAGACCAAACTGTTGGCTGACTTCCTTTTGTGATATGCGATTGGGAAACACCGGTGCCTCAATGCTGAAATACCAAAGCCAATTGACGTCCAACGGGATTGCACACTAGACTTGTCAAGTGGCCAAGGCGAAAAGTGATCATTTTGGCACTGCGACACATGGTGAAAACTCTGAGGCTGTACCTGAACAGCACTGGCCTCAAAAGCAAAAGGAGATGGGGACAGCATCAAAATGCTGATATATTACACCGCATCACAGCTTCTTGAATTGTGAAAATGGTGACATGACATATGTTTTAACATCAATCACTCTGCTAGGCATTTTGTGTATCTGTATCTGCGTTCCTGTGAAGCAGTGCAGAGACAAGAGGAGCAAAAGGACTTGGAGATACTTGGGATCCAGCAACCAAATCCCCTGAGATGAAATTAAAATGATCTATTCACCTGTGACTCCAAGTCCCGGCGGGTTTGGACAGCTCTGAAAAGCTACGATTGCACCGGCCTTTTTTTGCACCCTCTTTGTAGAAACAATGTCTGACAGGAACCTGCCTTGCTTCCATTACACCAATGGATCGCACACTTGCCAAGACTTGTGGTGTTTTCACAAGGCTGTGCGACCAGGAAAATAGGTGAAACTATGACAATGGTGCAGTATCTATGAAAATAATTCAAGTAGATTCAAATCATAAATAGCTGACACGACCAATCTGAAGCTTGAAAAAACCGAGGGATGAAGGCACTGACACTTTCATAGTTCCACCTGTCTGTGAACCCCAGGGCACTTTGTAACGGCACTTTGTAAAGGCACATTGCAAATGCGCACAGGATGGGATTGCTCACATTCTGCCGATACTCAGACATGCCACTTAAGAACATATTACATGCCTGCATGTCATGCTTTCTGATGCAAAATCAGGTTAGTACGACTGCAAACAGTGCAAATTGACGGAACGTATGAAATATAGCAAAATATGAGGAGACAAAAGGGAGCATTTTGCAGCCGACAAAACGGCTGCTGCAATAGTCTTCACCTCATCAATCGTGAAACGACACAAGGTGCAAGACCAGCAGGAGCAGTTCCCTTCCTCTGGAAGAGCTGGGGGGGGACTTGGTGTACCAATATCCGCACATGGGTAAAAAGATGTAAACAAAAATTTGGACAACTGAATGAGAACAAGACTTCGAAGCCAATATTGCATTCTGGTTCGTGTTTCATGCTGCGCAACAGACTGACAGGTTCCCTTTCACCCATTGGTGAGCAGGTTCTACACTGTACTGATGAAGTCACTTCATCAAGCTCTGCTCAAAGCTATATGTATGTATTGAGTCGATCCCACGATCCCAGCAACAGCACGAATCAGGAATTTGCAACAGCAACGAAAATCAGGATTTTTTCCAGCCTAGGAATCAAACATTACATAAAATTGCACCCATAGTTGCTACCTGTGCTGGTTTTTTTCGTCTCGGGATTGTGCAACCGTTACTGGGCAGGGTCGAAGGTACAAACACTTTTACAGAAAACCCTTTGTCGACCACTAGCCAGGCAGCACTCTCTGTCCATATAGCAAGGACGAGAGAACGTGGGCCACCCGAATATTTTCAAGGATACTGGCCAGTGCGTCGCAAATGGTCTCATTCACTCCCCGAGTTGGTTTTGCAAAGCTCAAGACGGCTGAAGTCGAGCGTTTTGCCTCAGGTATCGGTGTGACTCTGAAGGAATCTCGACTCAACAAAGCTGGGAAGTGATTCCAATGTATCAGAAAAAACACATGCAAGGATGATCCCTGAAAATATATTCGAGATTGCTGGTTTTGTGTTTGTAGATACTGTAGTGCAAACAAGACAGTAGGAAGGCAAAGGTCAAACCCTTTTACAAACAAAGTCATCTGGGCATCCAAGTAATGTTCGTTGACCAACCTGCAACAACCTATCCCGAGTGGCCATGGACTCTACCAATTCTGGAGCGACCTCTTGCAAGAACTTGCGTTCCCTGCTCACATTGGGATGAAGCCTTAGCAGTTTTTTGGAGAAGCTGAATCCCACCTCACTTTTGAATGTTTCTCACCTATATGGTGTCCAATAGACTCAAGTGTATATTGTATAATATGTTGTATATAAATACATATATCATATATCCACTATACAAAGTATGTATGTATCTATATACGTGTATAAATATTTCTTATAGACGTAGGGACAATACACTACAAGGTACCATCACATCACAAATTTCACACACACACACACACTGATACAACATCACCAGTATCATGCAAGCACGTTGTGTCTTCCCTAGCTCACGAATCACCGGTGCCTCACAATCTCCTCCTCTAAGACCACGAGGGCTGATGAAATGCCTCGCACTGCATGGTCTGGATGCTGCAACAAGCTATCGATGTGATGGCCATGTAATTGCTGCTTGTGCCGCAAACGCAGGCCTCAAAGAACCGTTCAACTCGTTCAAACATTAGTGCATGGGAGGAAACATTGCGGCAAAACACCATCACTCTGTTGGACATGAGAAGCAGGTTGAAGAACGGAATGTTCGAAACGTTCTGGTCATGCATTTGGCGTTAATGCATTTTCATTGAGCCCTCTACCTGCAATACACTCCAAAAAATGCATCTAGATCGAAGCTCTGTGTGCAATTGTCGCTCAAATACGTGCTTTCTCAGGAAATGTATCTCGCTCAGGGGGATCTAACATACATATGAATATTGTATAATCATAAATATATACATAATATGTATATATATATATACATATGTAATTTGAATGCATATATGTAAATATCATTAATATATCTAGCCCTCAAGGGGGGGTGTCACCTAGGATTGAGGTCTTGTGGTGGTGACTAGTCTGGATAAGGACATTTATTGTTCATGGTATTTCTTATAGAAAAAAGTGAAGGGGAATGATGAATCCAGTACCTTTATGTACATTTCACGTCCTTCCAGAGATGATGATCTGCGGTGATGAATTAATCAGTGATGGAATGCCCACTGATAATTTTCGAACATGGCCCCCAATCCCGGGTCAAAGCGGGGTATGGGGGTCAAGCAACAAAAACCATCAAACAGCGGTGAATTAGAATTCAACGAGCTCACTCCGGAAGTGTGACGTTTGATTTCTTTTTCTTTTTTAAACTTTTCATGTATATTTGTATTTGAAATCGCCGAGCGACTTTCCATTGACGCAGCAAAAATCATTGTTCTAGCAATGATGTTCCAGGGTATTTATCTCGCTCAGCTGATTCCAAAATAAAAATGAGATATTTGATCCCGGTAGGTGGGATTGAGGAAACCTCTTCCTTGGGGATTTGAAATGGGCCCCAAATCACCGGTGGGTCAAGCCTTGCTCCTTGTCAATGGTTCACTTTGGATCCACTGCATGAGATTGACAAGCTGAGAAAACTGAATGATCTTGGATTTGATTTGCTTATATATAGATCCACTTGATCCCTTTGAAGAACACCAGTGCTGTTTTCCAATGAACCTCGTCAAAATCGTCAAAATTCAGCCACCTACATCCGATATCCTTCGTTAATTTTCTCTGAGGGACCTTCGTACATGACCATCAGCAGTTGCCAGCCATTCAAGTCCTCGATTTTTCGTCTCTCGGACTTGGCTAGTGGGATGTCGTTGTGAAGCTCGTGGCACATGCTGCATGAAGCACCCAGGCGGCACTTGCCGTGTACAAAGTAGACCTCAAAGCAGTCCAAAGGCGTATTATGGAAATTGTCATTCCAAAATACGTCAAAGATAGCAAGGATGGCGTGAAGGAATATGAAGCAATGAAATATGAAATGTACCAGCAAATTCCGGAACTTACTCAAGATCCTAGGTGTCAATGGTTTGCCCATCCACGCCTGTCAGCACCAATCCACACCATCTGGAAACCCCTTACCCAGAGACAAGGAACACAAGGCCTTGCACAGAATTCGGGATGTCCTACGGTAAAAACGTCGGCCATGTTCATACTTTCTGACCGGGAATCCAATTCTGACACACCGGGCTGGATGATAAAACCCAAGAAAACCCACGGTCGCAAAAAAAAGCACGAACACGCAAGTAGATGAACACATAAATTACAGCTACCTGTGTATATATATATATATATATTGATGATTTTATATGTATAGATGGAAAATATTAGATCAATATAGATTAATATATATATATACATCTATAAATAAATAAATAAATAGATAAAACATAAATAAATATATATATATATACATATCATTACAAATATGTACGCATGTATACTCACGAACTTCAATACCTACAATATATATTCATTGTCGCGTCGCAAAACCAATCTTTCATCCACTCATCTAACTCTCCGCTCTCTAAATATCAAAACTGTCTGTTCACTTGCCAGTCAGCTCTACATGCTCTAGTGTTTTGCTCCAGGCAAGCGTTCGCTTGACTGTACTGACTGGGGCCCTGCAGAAATTTTATTGGACACAAGTTTTACACTGACATCTATGGAAGCAAAATACGCTAATTCTTCAACCTGAAAAGGGCTTAAACAAGCAAATGATATCACCAACCTTCGCCTACGTTTATCTCCCTTCTGGCATGATTTCATCAAATATGTCCCTCTGATGTTGCTAGAGGGTGGAAATATTTCGGGGAATGTTTTCCGTCCTTTGGAGGATCTTTTTGCAATTACTTGGGGTAAGGCTTGGAGTATCAGGCGCAGAATTCGGGGCATGTTGTGACACGTCAAGAAGGGGCATTTCGCTGCCAGCGCAAACCAGTACCACCACCACCACCACCACCACCACCACCACCACCACCACCACCACCACCACCACCACCACCACCACCAGCACCACCAAGACCACCAAGAAGACCAAGAACACCAAGAACAACAACAACAACAACAAGAAGAACAAAACCAACAACACCACCACCAGGAGGGAGGCCAGGGGTGGGAGTATCATTTCCTTGTCAAACTGTAAGACTTCAAAGCTCGGGTTGCTTTGCGGGGAGGGTGCGCAGCATCCACCACTGCGAGCAACGGGAAGGACACGGACAAGGACAACAGCAACGGCAACAGCAGCAACAACTACAAATACAACGACAACGACAGCAACAACAAGAAGAACAAGAAGAAGAAAACGAAGAAGAAGAAAACGAAGAAGAAGAAGAAGAAGAAGAAGAAGAAGAAAGAAAGAAAGAAGAAGAAGAAGAAGAAGAAGAAGAAGAAGAAGAAGAAGAAGAAGAAGAAGAAGAAGAAAACGAAGAAGAAGAAGAAGAAGAAGAAGCACAAGAACAACCAAAGCAAGGCTAGAAGTGTTCATTGGCATGCTTGCTTGCTTGCTTGCTTGCTTGCTTGCTTGCTTGCTTCTTTCCTAGCTGGTTTATGCTGGTTTTCTTCCTTTCTTACGTCCTTGCTTCATTGCTTGCTATTTTCCTCGACTGCTTGATTGCCTCCTCATGCCATGGAACAGTAAAATTGGAACAAACACCCGTTCGGCGTTCGGATCCTCTGCTTCCGAAGCTTTCAGAGTTCCAGAGTTCCCAGGCTTCTCTGCTGGAAGGCCGAGTTGGCCACTTTTCTAAACGCTGCAGCAAAGAATGGATGACCTACAGCCGCCATGGACATCCCCATATGCAAAAAACGTCCTGAACATTTATATATATAGATCTAGAATCTACAATCTTTGCAACCCAGACATATTTTCATTCAATTGCGCAGGTTCCTTTCTTTCCACTCTCAAGAACTTCAATAGCATTATGGATCAGTGGATCATTGCGGTATAGTGTCAGGAATCCTCCCAATTGTTCATGTGGCTGAACAGAGAGAAAAGTGATGAGGCTGCAACGAGTTTCTGTTGATTTCGGTATCAGTCCATCTCATTCAGAAACAAATGACACGTCATTTAACCACGCGGTTCGATGTTGAATGCGTGTAATCCACCACATGTTTTCATTTATCTCAGGGTGAAACATCTTCCAAGGATGGCCTGAAAACACCAACATCGACCAAAGTGACAGACTCATCTCGTGACTCAGCAGAGCGATGCAGTTCAGGAGCGCTTGATGACCGAAACATACGGTCCTTGTCCTCTGCAATATGCAGAAATGTTCTCCTGAGCCAGGTTTACAGCAATATCTAGCGAAAATTCTTGGGCAGTTGATGGTGAATATCAACGATTGCCTTAAATTTGGTTTCTTGGGGCCTAAAAGGATTACGGGTTTTTGTGATTGGTAAATATTACTGAAAACAGTTCTTGATCACATCTGTCCACTTTGGCATCTGAACGAATCATCAGAAGCTGGTAGGTCTTTCTCCAAGGGTGACTTACACGAGTGCTGAGCCAAACACCTTCATTTCAGTTATAGAAAAAATACATCAATACAACACATGAAATTTCAAAGGCGAGGTCATATGACACTCTTCCAATCCCGGCAAGATCACTTCAGCCACTAGCTCACTCGGCTTCTCTGTCAAGAGTCTGATAGCGTAGCTTCAGTGGATTCATTTCCGGGTCCATTCGTCCCTGTATCCTGGCCTAAACAGCCATGGACATGATCCTGAAGATCGTTTTGGAGAATCTTGAGCCAAAGGCGAGAACGCAGTCGTGCGTTTTCAGTGAACTGCTGCTTTTGAAGCTCCAAATGATGGCAATCTTCTGATAAAAAGAAAACCAAAAGGCTGCAGAGTTCTTTCCTTCATTAATCCAGCCTATCTTTTGTAGAAAAAAAACATTCAAAGTTGTGGCACCTGGACTCATGAACCAGCCGGTTTTCAGGTAAACACATCTCCCTCAAACAAATGCCGATGTTCCCTTAGCGGAAGTTCCATGTGCTACTGAGATGCTGGAATCACCGAGACCAATGTCCCATTCGTCAGCTTTCTCTTCCAGAGGAATTACCTCAACGTCAGTGCTTTCCAAAAGCTGGACTCACCCGATGCAAGATGATTTTGAAAGCACTCGACTGTGTCAAACTTGACAAATGCAAATGTCTTTCTGCAAGCCATTATGAAGAATAAAAATTTGCGCATCATACAGCCTTAAATGTTTGTAAAATACATATTATATTTATTTATCCACTAGCATATCCCACGTACATATATAAGATATCCTCATTGCCTCACAACCATCACTGTAAGCAACCAAACTAAACCAAATCTGCACTTTCTGCAGCATTTCCATGAAGCTTCAATCAAGTGACCGGTGGGGGGAGCTCAAATTCAGTCATCACGATGTCTCCAGAGTCCTGCCGGAGGAAACTCACAAGGGTACACCATGCGCTTTCACGGGTTTGAAAGCAATGTTTATGATGGGAAAACCAAAGCATTTCAAGCACAGCCAAATTTGAAGGCGAAAGTTTCCATCAACGCAGCCTTGGGGGCTATCATGTTCACCATGCCCACCCCCTTGCCTGTGATTCTTCTTCCTGCGAATCAGCAAGGCAAACGTTCCCAAGTCTGGGAACCCTCCCTGCTTCCAAATTCAGGTGTTGATTCAAAGATTAGGTTAAACGCCAGGAATGTTGAGCACAAACCGAGGGCCTCCAAAGAAAGTGCCTGTGGTGAGGCAGCATCACTTCCTGGTGGATTAAACGAATTGAAATAAAAAAAGTCGTCTTTTGTAACAATCGACTTATACTGAACTTAAGATTCTACTAATATCTCTCCAAATCAACACAAAACAACGTTCTTTCAAAAATTCCCAAACCACCACCGCTGCCATGTTCCCCGCATTGGATTCTGCGATTTGTGTCTGGAGCTGTCGCTGGGCCTCACAACTCCACATTGCTGACAAGAGTCCACTGGCCCAGCTGCATGTGGTGGAGGGTGTGGGCGCACAACGACCTGTGAGACGTCACTGGCATTGCATGCATACTAAGCAGGACAATATATATATATACATATATTCTATACGTATACATATGTATAGTATATACAGATTATGAAAAACAAGTGTGGAACCAAAACCCTTCCAATCTCCAACACCTACCCACATAGCATCTCATTTGGCATCGCACCGATCGAAGATTGATGAAAATTGTGTACATCTCTCATCATTTGAAAACTCTTTCTCAAGTACGACGTGGGGAGACACATCATGAGAAAAACCGCGGGAGACCATGGATAATATGGAAAATCGGCATATAATCGGCATTGAAGAGAAGCACAAGTGGGGCCCCAAGTGCTCGGACTCTGCCAATCTTATTTCCCGAAGGAGTAACTTTTGGAATTTGTGGATGTTAGCTTTGATCCTTTTAGGAATACTTGACAAGGGTTTCATCTTAAAAGACCTCCTGTGACACCAGGATCTCTCACATGGAATCCATAATGGTCCTTGGTGAAAGCCCAAGGGTAGGTAAATTGTTTCTACCTATGCATTTGGTGGTCAAGGTTGATTTCTCGCGCTCTCTCCCACCCTATCACCTGCTTTGGAAGAAAGCGGCATCTGCCTTCGGCGATGGAATATCAAACTTAATCAACTCTTCCACAACTGACTCACGTAGAGCAGTTCAACAAAGGCAACATTTGCAACATGCACCCAGATTTCTTGGAACAAAAACTGAACCGATGTGCCAAGGGATCAACGGATTCTGACTGAACTTCCCAGGGTGAATGATAAAACAACTTGCTGCAGCGCTCTTGATCTTATCTTTTACACATAGTCCACATTGTCATTGCTTATCAAATCCGACTTCCTGAGGAAATTTCGCCAAGGAACATGTCAACTTCACTGCCCGGCATGGTCCAAAGGCCCTGGATTTTCTACTAAAGTACGAGACCGATGCCAAGAACTGCCAAACAAAAGACGCGAGAAATAGCAGCCAAGTATGAAAACAGACCCTAATTCCAATTTCCGGCAAACAACCTCTTGTACTTGCGAACAATGTGACCCCATTATGTGACCTAATCATTTCATTCATGCGCCACTTGACTACTGCATGTTTTTGAGGAGCTTTTAGTGTTTAAACGTGGTTTCTCAACAGAGCCTCATTAATTAGATTGATTTATATAGATGCTGTCTTAACTTGCACATGGCGCTCTAGGGGCTCGCTCCTATCTCATATATTTGAGCCTCAAGTTGACCCGTCCGGAAACCATGGAGCACATCCTGCTAATCGTAGCTGGTCAAACACTTTCAAAGCTGACAACATCAAGATACAGCAGCTATCTATCCATCTGTCTGTTTGCCTATCTATCATCATCTATCTATTTGTACAATCATGTACAATCCAAGGTATACACTAGACACACCAGCTCTTGATGACCTTTCTCTGTTATACACATTGTCTCCTGCATCATGCTCTATTTGAAATGGCTTGACAATGGAGTTGCTGACAACACAACGGAGGAACGTTGCTCAGATCTTTCAGCGCAGTCATTGCTTGGGCAGCAACACGGCTTGCCATCTCGACTCTTCTGTGATGTACAGTAATTTGTAGCGCTAACGCGTTCATTCCTTCTTCTCCTTCAAACGTTCAGCCCTGTCGCTAGCATCTCCACTGAAATGCTATTCTCGGGGCTGTGGAACTTTGGGAAATGCACAAAGAAGATCACACATCAATACCATGCAATATATTCAATACATTTCAATAGTGTTCAATTTTTGTTTCCTGGTGAACGTCCATCCTGCCTCTGTGTTTGGTACACCAGACTGTAGTAGGCCAAGGCCTAAGCTCCAAAAAGGGTGGGAATCAAGCAGCCTTCGCCACTGAACCTTTCCCGTTCCTGGGAACAAAAACTCAACTGAGAAGACCTGACTGGCCAAAAAGGTGCCACGACAATCCACCAACCACGGTCCTAAAAGGTGGGAATTTTCAGTCAAAAAAAGGATGACCAAATCATTTACAGTAGATGTTTGATGAAAGAGAAGCAATGAAGAATCTACATGTCTTCAGATGTTTCACCATCAATTTAGAGGAGTGTGTGAATCACGCGTTCGTAAGGTTTCCCATGTTGGCCGATAAACTGTGGTGGAAAATACCAGTAGATGGTCTGAAATGGACCTCACCTTGAGTCTTGTCAGGAAATCAATGAGGGACACAAGATCTCTTCATATCCTGACAATGGATATTCTATATACGTTATTCCCCCAGTTCCTGTCTCTAACCTTCCAAGTAAAAACAAGAGTTATGAAGCCACTAAGCCTTTCGATAATTGGCTACAAATGTTGATCCTATCAAAAACCTTTGGATCAAGGATCTTGCAGCTAGCCTTTCTTCAACTTCAACCATCTGATGGGTTAAACAGATTGGTGTGACACCTCCCCACCACAGTCCTTGACCCACTCCAAATATTCGGGGGTCTTTTCTTGCGATGCCACGCGCCTTAGCTTTTTGGCTTCTTCAAGTCTCACCATGATGACGTATCCCCGTTCTCAGATGCTACATGTTGTCTCCTCATTGTCACACTCTTGAAGAGCTTGTACCTAGCAAATTTTACTTTTATTGCATGTCATATCCACAAATTTTCATATTCGTGATTGTTGGTGGTTTCAGGTGGTACTTTCAAACCACCAGCTTTGCAAAAGAAGCAAACAACAACAGTTGCCTTTGTCTACTCTTCCATCAATCCAGACATATCAATACGCTGACTTTGACACCAAGACACTGCAGCACGAATAATACCACCTGGCACCACTGATAGCTTCAGCGATCATGTTGTCTCATGAAACGACCATCACCTGGAAAATCCCGAATTCTTTAGTTGATTCTCTATTCAAACCACTGCATGTTTAGGATTTGGTGTCACCTGGTGTCAAGTCTCTATAGTTCAATCAAATAGATTTAGATGGCAGTGTCGTGCATGTGGATTAGCTTCTCATTCCTCTTGTGCCAACAAGGACCAAAAAGCCCCAACTTGAATTTTGTTTGCACAACTACAGATCTGCAGAATCTTCACGAAATAAACGTCCATACTTTCAGCTGCTGATTCTTTCCAACAACATTTGGCTGGGATGACGGAGATGAAGCAACCCAACATTTGCATCACAACGATGAGACCATATTCGACTCCTGGCACGAAAACCAACCAACCCCAGGCTCGGCTGTAGGAAATGCTGCTTCCATGGTTTTTTTATGGCGGGGGTTTGAGACCTTCAAACGGTGTTGCGGATTGGATCCCATCAAAAAGGGTATAGTTGAAAACAATGGTGGATTAGTACACATATTTCATATTTCATAATGATATGCCTATGTTTTTTCAGATTTGAAACACTCACCGGTACTGAAGATGAAATTGGCCTGACACCTCAAGTAATTGAAACTTTTCTCCTCACTTCGATCTAGGTAAAACGCATCAATCAGCCATGACCCCCACCTGGTGCAGGTTGAAACCATCGATCAAAAGCTTGACCCATGGGAAAAATAACACAATTTTCTGCTGTTTTGTGATGATACAGTTGATGATTTGCTTGGTCTTTGCAGATTTGGAAGCAATCTGTGTTTGATGGCGTTGGATATAGTGACTATAGTCTATAGTGACTATAGTGTCTGGGTTGAGTTGCCTAAACCTTCCTATTGGACTTTCTTTGTCTCAAATGTCGTCTTATTTACAGAGTTCATCTGTAAACAATGGCAACAATCACCAAAAAGCTGTCACGCACGATCAAAAAAAGGGTGAAATTCTGCACTCCATTCTAACATATCCTAACATGGCTTTATTGTGAATATCTCAATGACAGCTTACTTATTCTGCTGTTTACACCTGTCAGTTGCAAGCCATTGCTGGATGCCTGTATTCCTGCATGCTTGTATCGAACCTTCCAAAAACGTTCCACCTCGTAACTGACCATCTTCTTCATCAATTCATGGAAAGTTCCAGAAAAAAAGCCGTCGATTGAGTCACAGTGTCTCTTTCATTTCACCATTACCCCCGAATCCCAGTGAACAAATCGATTGGAAAAGACTGTTCAGGTGCTGGACAATGTCTCACCAAAATGAAGTCTTTCAGCAAGAATCTAGACCGATTGGAGATGATTGGAGTGAATATACACAGAATTTCGATTCTTGCATCTGTTGTTGAGAATCTTGGAGGTGTTGTTGGTAGATATGCTCTCAAGCCTTCCAAGTCCCCCTTACTTTGAAATTTCCATCATGTTCAAACACTTTTTCTACCCACTGCTAACGAAATAGCTGCCAAACAGTGAAAGCACCGGACCTTTTTTGGTTCGAAAAGATTTTCGTGCCAATTTTTTGGTCTTTCTGTCACGACATCAGCCATTTTGGCGCGTCAACCCCACGCCCTCCGGTGACTCGGAGCCATATATCAATGGCGGATGAGGTTGCCAAACAACATTCCCTGGGGTCAGCGGATGTCAGCATGGTTATGAGACAATCGTGGCCTTTTTTAATGAACCATTTGTTTGCAAGGATTCCCAACAAAGACGACATGAGGAAAATCTTTGGAGTTAGAGGTGTATAACTACAATATCTAAAAAACAATGATTGAAAAGATGGTAATAAACTGTCATAGTCTGTCTTTATCCACATAGCTGAGCCAAACAAAAAAGTGGAGCCCCCACCCCATGTGTGTACACCGTGCCTGACCGGCCTTGGGAAGCTGATTCAAGAAGGCCCTGGAGAAGCTAAGACTATGAAAACCGCCAATCTAGAAACTTTGATAAAATGGCTCCACAAATATATACTATTCATATAAACGCGAATCGATATCTTATACATGTATATATATATATATGTAATGTGTACGTATAAAAACATATATTATATATCATATATACACAAATAGTAATATTAATAGAATCATTCATAGTTTTTTTTCCTCATGACCTCATGACCTTGAGGTCTGACAAGTTACCGCGACCATTTGTTAGGCAACATACCATTGCATCAATGGGAGGTTTTTTTTGCCACCATCAGCACTCCGTCCTGGCTCCATTCAGGTCGACCTGGTTGCGAAGATTTTTGAGTCACATAACACCCCCCAAAGTTTAACAGCTTGCCCCTCAAAAATGATGGTTGGAAGAGGACTTTCCTTCTGGGAAGAAGAAATTTTCAGGGGGTATGTTAAACTTCGTGGGGGTAAATATGAACCAAAGAAATGAACCAAAACCATTCAAAATTCAGCTTCTGAGAAGCATCAAATCAATGCTTCATGTTCCCCCAACCTATCATGATAGACTCATGATCTATCATGACTCATAACCCTAAGCCACTTGTGAGTTGAACAAAACTCCCGCTCCAAGCCTGTGAGGATCGAGGTCCTGCAGCCTGACACCATGAAATCATTAGGGCCACGAATACTCAGGAAATGATTGGACGAAATTTTGTACAAATGATATTAAACGATACTCCTGTTAGGAAATGATCAATTTGCAAAAGTTTAATGTTAAGTTTTTTTTGGGTGTAGCAAAAGTGGCTGCTTTCACCTAAATGAATGTCGAAACTCTGCGATACTTTAGCGTATGGATGCAGCTCTCCAACTATCCTGCTTGGAATGGTGATTCGGAAGGTCCTGGGTATAATCTCGCTGACCCTTTCTATGACTCAAAAGGGAGTCAGTAGGAACGCGTTTGCATGTTTTACGAACCCCTTGGTAAGGAAAAAAAGACATCTTGACCAGTCCACAGCTCTTGTCTGAAATACATGGGATCAAGGGATTGCAAGTTTGGATCAGTGGCCGAATGAGTTTCTCCATCGTCAACATCTTTTTAAAGTTGGCAAAAATCGGACACATGTACATTGAGTTGGAAATTACATTCAAATTACATGAAACCACCACATCTTGAGGCAAATATAGGAAAATGGGAGATAAATTTCTGATGTCTGGCCCAAACTCCCGCCTTGGAGGCTGTCAGAGGTGCTCCCGCCTTGGAGGCTGTCAGAGGTGCTTCCTGCTGCACGCATGTGTCTTTTTGAGTGTTTACATCTCTTGCATATTAGCGAAATTTGAATAGAATTCAATGTTTTATTACATATTCTTGGAGTTGCTGATGACATACTGTAATATGCAATCCTTCTTCGAGTTTCATCTGCTAAAAAGTTTCGAGCTTCTTAAATGCAGTTAAAGCCCATTGAACTACGCACTGACACACCAGCCAACTGGCCTCAGTGGATCCACCTGCACGGAAGTCAACAAAACTAGTTGGTGGTTGAACCAACCCATTTGAAACATATGAGTCAAAATGGGTTCATCTTCCCCAAATAGTAGAGGTGAACATCAAAAATGCTTCAAACCACCACCCTTTTCAATTGTCTTTGCATATCTTTATCCTGAAGATTCAAAGAGAATCATCTGCATGTACAGTACATTGAAGCTAGAAAGAAATGCACTCGTACTGACAGCAAAGCAGCTCGCTTTTTCGGAAGCTCGTCCAAAAGCAAACAAATTCCCCTTTTTTTATCCCTGAAAGCCCATTATTCTTTTATTCACACGCCCTGCAACACACAGAGTCCTTCCTTTTCTTCACAATATCATGCAGCCTCCACCACCAGGCTCTTTTCGTCCTGTGGGGTCTGGATCTGGTAAAGGTCCATCTACACCAGTATCTCCACTGGTTGTCACTCCAACAACTGGCAGGTCACTGGACATAAAACGAAGCAATGACCATGGATTGTCAATAACATAGCCTCAGCAAAACGACAGCAAGGACCAAATATGACCTTGGGACAAAACGCCTCTGTCCCTGGCAATAATCTTATCTTATCTCATCTACGTATATTTATCTATCATGTTTGATCATGTTTCATCCTTTGCCTACACTCATACCATCTCATACAGCATCATTTCTATTTATCCTCGCAATGTCCACCATCCCCATATTAAATCTAAAACTTCTCTCAGGAAACGATGCTCAGTAGCCCAGGAGTCTGGCTGCAGTACATCCTTGGAGCCATGGCAGTTGGGTTGATGGAAGATCCATGATGTAAGATCAGTAAAATGATCCGTTGATAAATGGATTACAGGAGATGATGATGCAAACATATTAGAGGGATAAGAACTTTGGGACTTTGGCCCTTGGTCCCACAGACTGAGAGGCTTTCTCAGGAGGTCTGGTCTTCCGCTGTAGCCCAGTATTCTCCATCAATCTGCTTTTATTACCCTTTATGCTGATTTTGCGATCTTCTTGACCAGTGGTTAGATGGGTCATGGGTGGATTGCTTGCACGTTCAACCATCAGTTCCAACCCCCTTCATTGGCGCCTCAAACCATCGTTCCTGAAAGGTCTCTGTAGTCACCTCTACCCAGGCGCTAAGCTGCTGAGGACGCACGCGCGCATCTCCTGGTGGATTGGATCCATTTTCAACATATGAACAGAATTTGAATCTCAACCAAGCTACACGCATTTGAAGTCTTATGTCCGAACAAGCTGCAATCCATGTATTGTCTTAAATGGTCCACACAGCTTTGCTGTGCTAGAGAAGTTCTTGTCGTGCTCAAACCTGTGTAACATCTTGTATTTGCAAGATTTTATCAAGCAACTAAATCCAAAATGCAGGAAGGTAAGGTCAACCGGTCAACCGACCCTCAGTTGGAATGTGAAATAACATTCCCTCCATTTTGAACTTACGTAAGCTCCTTTGGCACAAAGTGCACACAAAGGTAAAGGCAGCTTCTGAAGCGTGCTTGGCATGTAGCTTTCCAGCAACATGAAGTCATTCTGCAAAATTCCACGAATATGATCTCGAATATAAGGATATTGAAGGTCCTTAAGTCGATATGAGCAAAGTGAATAGCAAAAGTGTGCCCTGCTGACCATCCTTCCACATGTCTGTCACTGCTCTTCCGCCTTCGGCATCAACTTCTCCCATCTTATCATAGCCCCCAACCAAAACACCAGGGCCCCGCACTGGATTTACCCCGTAGCGTCGTTCAAAGTGCTCCCAAAAAAGGTCGCCGCTCAATGTTCCAAGTTCTGGTTGGATCTGATCCTGAGTCCGAAAAAAAGTGGTGGGATTTCACCCGATCCAACCCGTATCCCCAACATATATATATATATATATTTACAAATCTATATATGATTGGAATAATCAAAATATATACATGATGGTTCAACATGGTATCTATACATACGGGTGCAGGCTCCACGTTCCTGGTCCCCTGTTAGTATACATAAGGTGGTCGTAGTAGGAGGTTAGGTGCCACAGTATCCAAAGGTATTCAATGAAACCTAGGGACCCATCATATCCAAGGTACTGGATCCTGTGAGGCACCATACAGTTGTGGAGCCCGGTTAGCAGAGACATACAACTTCTCTGGCAAAGGCCAATTGCGACGTAGCAACTCCTGGTTCCCACGAGTTGCACGTTGGAGTGAGAGTCTGATTGTTTACAAGAGACATACTTGTGAGAAAATTCTGTTAAGAACGAAACAATGTCTATCCAGTAAGGGGGGATTCCTAGAACCCAACCATGCCAAAAGATTTTACTCTTTTTCTTACGTCCCTTCTATACATGCATCCTGGACCATCTCATAGGCCAACCATGCTCCAAAGGAGTGACCGAAAATGACAAAAGCTTCGCCTTCGAAGGTGCTTCGGCCTGTGAAATCAAGAATAGGTCGCGGAGATGAACATGATTGGATGTGGAAAAATGATGACGTACCGTACAAAGCATGGAATCCACAACTTGTGTGAAGTTCGATATTCAGCAAGGACATCTGAACAACACCACGGCATGACTGCAAGAGTGACTGGAAAGAAGTTTTTCCATTTGACCATATTTTGACCATGAAACTACGATAGCAAGTGCACTCTTCAGTGTACGCCAATAGTTCGCAACTTTCAATAGACATCAATACACCCATTCATACGATTTCAAAGGTATGTTTGACGTTTTAATCGTTTTACCAAACAAACTTACTTGGAAGAATTCCCCAAGCAAATCCAAGCAGATCCAGTTTGAGTTCGCCTATGCCATCCACAGCCTCCTTGGCCAAGTGCCCCAAGCTGTGACATGTCATTTTTTCTGACAAACGACAACCACGTCCAGGGAGTTCCAAGGGCAAGAGTTCAATGGAAAATGGCAACCTCTTTGCCTCGGGAAGATTTTTTAAAAAAATCAAAGGGAGGGCCACAACAGTTCAGCAAAATTCCTGGATGTGAATCTGAGAACATCGAAAAATCTGGATGTAGTTTTTATCTTTGGACCAAAATGTCAAATTCTTATTCTTCAAGGGAATTGTCTAAGTCTAAGAGGATGGAACAGGGAAATTTGGGAAGTTCTATTCTCATCTGACTTTCTTCTGTGTAGCGGTGCGCAAAGCGCCGGACTGCGGAAGCTAGGAGGTCCGCTGAACTGCTCTCACAGTATTGGTCAGAGCATTTTAGAACCAAGATCAGCACACATCAACAGGCCGTTTACAAAACGTTGCATCCACTCGGCCGCATCCACTCAGCATCCTTGATGACACCCTCATGTCATCAATGCCACCCAGATACCCAGTGGTGGAAGGAGGCACCACCCATACCCACGGGTGGTACACAAAAGAGACGTAACTTCACAGCATCACCGCGAGCATCAGGTACTTCTGCAATCCAGGGGCCATACTTGGAGTTGTTCATGGCACTGGAAGCGATGTGTTCAAAGATGTTCAAGGTCAAATGATTCAGCACTAAGGTTAGCTTGCACTTGGACAACCATCTCATGAAAAATACAGCTCCCCAAGGAGTTTGAGCAGTCCTTGTTTTTTTTTTAGCAGGATACAGTACATTGTGGGTTCTAAAAGCAATCTCTGAGGAACCCCAACCATTGAAAGAAACTCCTATCGAGAACTCCTGTCTGGAGGTCAAATTCCATTCATTCAGGATTTGTCTTTGGTGCCTTCCAGCTGTCCATAGTCAGCATTTCACCAGCTTGAGCAAAGTGGCTTGACCAAGAGCTGATGTTGGGCTGTGAAGTGTGGTTATATCACCGGTAAAGTAGATGGATGTAGATGGTGCAATTTTCAAGCTTGGAAGTTTTGTCAGGGGCAATCACAAACATGGGAGTTGCACTAATGTTCAGGTACCAACAAACATGTATGTCATTATCATTGTGATTAATACTATCATTATCATTCTGTCATACATACGTATATATATATATATATATCCCCTTGTAACCAACATGTCTTGGAAATCAAAATGAACCACACACTTGTGGGCAGTTTTGCTGGAATAATTTCAACAGTGAAAGGGTGACCGTGATGGAAGATTCGAAGATTGTGAATTTTCTACATCCATCAAGTGCTTTTAACAAATATTATGGTCCTGAATTTGGGTGCCCTGTGGTGCACTCATGCAATGATTCATTCGACTTCCGAAGAAACCATGTCATTTCTTTGATCTTAAAATTCAGTGAAAAAAAACATGAGTAACACCCAAATTCATCCAAATTCTCAAACCGGGCTTGGCACCTCCAGTGTCTTTGCCTGGAATGATACGGATACCGGGTTGACGTATGTCAGCAAGATCATTGTTTGTGCTGCTTGTGCTTCAACATATACTGCTGGTGACAAACCAATCTGCCCAAATGAGACAAATTTGCATAACTTCCAATGTGCCGTTTTTTTGTGCACCATTCTGGAAAAACGATAAGAAAGCGTCCTGGTGGGTGTCTTCTAAAAGTTGCAACGGATGGATTGGAATATTTCTGTAGTGGTCTCATCCAGCTAGCTGTTCGAAGAATTCCCAATTCTGTGCTCCCAAACGTGCGCGAACACTCCTCTTCCATGGGGCATCCTTAGGGACCCCGCTTCGCAGCTTCTCCGAGTTGATACATACCAGGCAACCACAATGAAGCAAGTTTGGGGGCATAAATGCCATCTGCCTTTGTATATCATTTGTACAGCAATCAAAATCCTTGTTACATTCTATTCTACTGGTTGGTTTGTAGGGATCCATATTCATAATGGCCATTGTAAACCTGGTGTAGAAGAGTAGTATAATCCCCTATTTGCAGCAAAGAATAAGGGTTTTGGTCCCTGTTGATTTGCACATATGTGTAACATATAAAACTTTTTATATACATATATGTATACGTATATATAAAATCATGTAATCATATAGGAACATATTTCGCTTGTTTTTTGGATATTGCTTGATTGCTGGGTGGTAGTGTGTGTCTTCTCTGAAGCAGTTTCATTGATGATGATGAAGTCCAAAAATCATGGATCCAGAAGTTCTTGGACAAACGTCGCCCTGCAAGTCTTGAGGGACCGGCCTCTTCTATTGGTGCCTGCGGACAAAAACACACCAACAATAAACAGGTTTTTATGATCTGAGCAAAGAAAGGCACAGGGCATCTCTTGGGAAGTGACTAGAACATCTACAGTACAGCTTCTCCAAATTCCATCTCAACAAAAACACCAAAAGGACATAAAAGGACTAACAAAACAACTGGAAAAAATCAAACAACAGCAGAACCATGCAAGAATAAAATCTGTTTTTGCCTGATTTGGAGCGCCGTAGCCATCGTAGGAATCGTAGCCAAAGTTTTGCTTCCACCTGTAGGTGTCATGTTGGCGCCGATCTACTTCTGGATGCTGATGTTGCAGCTGAGGGAATGCAGGTTGCGCTGGCGGCCTTTTTGGAGGCTCAGATTTTGCAGGAGTCTTTGGATGGCTTTGATAGCCATAGCCCGAATAGCCAGGATATCCCTCATATCCCTCATATCCTTGGTAGGACTGGGGATGGCGACTTGGAGCGTAGTTTTGACTTCCTGACTTCGAAAGTGGTGCAGTTGAACTTGGAGTTGCTGCCGCTGGCGGACGCATGCTTTGAACGGCCATACTCGACTTGGGCTTTGAGACACTTAGCAACGTTTGTTGACCTGGTGCAAGTGCTCCAGCCTTTGAAGAAGTGGGTGCTTCTACTGGTGCCTTGGCAGGAACTGCAGCAGTGGCAGCAGCGGCAGCTGGTGCTGCCGCAGCAGCTGGTGCTGCTGCTGTGGCAGCTGTGGCAGCTGGTGCTGCGGCTGCAGCCTTGGCAGCTGGGTAGCCAGCCAAACCTGCTGCCATGGAGTAATAAGGCAGTGCCATTCCTCCCATGCTTCCCATCAAACCATAGCCGTACAAAGCACTCAAGGCGCTGTTATCCTCGGCTTTCTACAGTTCTTGACTAAAATAGCATATTTCAACAGAAACTAACAGAAAGCGAAATCACCTTAACAGACCTGCATTAAAAAAACAGTACTCAAGAAAACATCGACTGAAGCAGTTGAGGTTCAAGTCCATATCCCATTGCTGCCGCAGCAGCCTTGGCTGCCACTGTCTCCACATTGTCATCTGAGTCATCTTTCTTGGCCTTGGTTTCAACTTGTGCTTTTGCAGCTTCGGCCTGTGCTGCAGCTTGGGCTTGTTGCGCCTTTGCTTGTTGGGCCTTTAGTGCAGCTTGTTGTGCTTGAGCTTGGGCTTGTGCCTTCAAAGCTCCAATATCCACAGCTGGTTTAGGAGGTTGGATGACCTCTTCAGTCACAAAAGGCTCCATGGACTTCTTGGTTTGCTCATGGGCTTGCATAGCTTTCCAGTAGTCTGCCTCCGTGTATAAGAAGGTGCAGGAAAAAACATCAAGAAATTCCATGAGAAGATGAGAAGATTTGGGGAGGTCTTGAACTTTGGGTCAAAATGTGGGACCCCATCCCCGAGCCTGCTGCTGTTTCTGCTTCTTGTCAGCTGCCTGCAAACAGGGTAAACCCATGCAGCACAACTACTATAAGAGGAAAAAGAACCCTAATACTTAAAGAAAATAGGTGAGAGGGGTCTCTCAGGCTTCAAGTTTTCATCACAGTTTCCTTCGAAATGAGTCTCACTGATGACAGGGCTTAAACTCCATCGACTCATTGCAATGGTAGCTTGCCTTCTGTGAGCTGGTCAACTGTAGTTGTTTTTAAATATTTTTTTCCGTATCTTTTTTCCTACCATTCCATGGCAGTGAGCCAAATGTTTATGTTACAGGCGGATGGTTTCGAAAGGAATTCCAAAAGGAACGTACGTAAAGCTGCAGGCTTCTCTCAAAGGTTGGAGCGTCCAAATCCCAGACTTGCCAAAGACTAAAGGAGGAATCATACCTTTTACTCAGTGGTGAGAAGCCAGACCTTGAGGCTGTGCATTGGATTATATACTTACATGATACACTTTTCATCTGCCGGGCAATAGCAAGTGAAGCAGGTGAGGCCTCTTCTTGTTCTTTGCGCAGCACTTCTTCCTCATGCTGCTTCCTGGAAACCCGGTGCATGATAAGTACTGCCCAGTGAACGGCGGACGTAGTTAGGATCAATATAAGAAATGCAAGACACATGAAGAGACATCTTTCTGGAGAGTAATTACACCAATACACATAGAAGGCCCGAGCTATCCTAAGAGATTCTGATACAAACACATACTATCCCCTTCGAAGCGACTGCCTATGACAAGCTAAATCCTTCATGATCTCATTGCATTTCCCGGGTCCGGACCAAAGCAGGTCTTCATTGGAAAGCTGGAAGGATGTGGTTCAACTTGTCCGATGTCGGGTCACAGTAAAATCTGAGAATCCAAGCCGCGGGCAAGACCATTTTGGGGGTGAGTGTTCAACATACATCAACGTACCGTTGATCTAGAAATCATTAGAAATCCATTTCACAAAATCTGGAAAACTCTAAAAATAGCCACCTGTTGGACCCTTGTTGCACACCTGAACTTCTCTTCTTCTTTTTGTTTCTGCAGCTTCAAAGCATGACTCTCAGGCTTGCCCTTAGATGAACCAAAGGGTAAATGCCTAACACCCAGACCGAGACACCATGAATACTCCTTGTAAGCTTTGAAGGCTATAGCAATGGACTGGGTATCCTCAAGTCTATTACTATAAGAGGATCCTGGTTCTTTAAGATTGATGATGCAAACCACTTTCAAGCATCCTATACAAGTCCGTTTCATTTTTTCTTTCCCATCTTCTTCATTATAAGTTCTTCTTATGGCACCAAGATTAATGATACTCTGCATAGCTTCTGGCTCTTGGCTCCACACCAAGCTAAACTTGAAATCGCCCTTGGCCTTACCGCCCTGTCGCTTTTGGCGGACCCCACAGGGTCCCTTGACAAGTGAAACAGGAGCCATGTATACATTGAGAACTCCTAGCATACCGAAAGAGGTGTCAGTTTGTATTTCTAGTTGGCCCAATCCTATAGTACATGATCTTGGGCACGTCCATTCCCTGTCCACAAGTTGAATAACATCATTTTACATGATTGTCAGCTGTTTACCCGTTCTCAGTTTCAACTTGAAACAGCGTATGCGTTGTATAGAAATTCCTCACCAGATCTTGAGAATCTCAAGTTGATGGGATTACATTTGACTTTTTTTGGCTGAAGAAATAAGAAATCTGCCAGGTGAGAACAAAAAACAACAAGCACCGCAGCACCGCAGGCTGCAGGATTTCTTGCTTCGGAACTTAGAAAACCCATCACAATAAGTCACCATGAGCCACTTCTCGCCTCTTTGCCTTCCTGGGGAACAGGAGCCCACATGGATTTGGAACAAAGAGAGTGCAAGCAACTGTTGACACATGCAACTTAGCATCACCTAGCAGTATGGCATCTTGGAATCACACTCAACAAACCTTCAAAGACTTCCCGAGCCCAAATAAAGAACTATTCAAAGGATGATTAAAACATATTTGAAAAAAACACAAAAAACAAACAAAAACAGGATGATCAAGTGGGACATCCACATGAGTTAAAAACCATTTTACATGTTTTTAAAACCTTCACTGCAACAACTGTCAAAAGCCCAAAAAAACCCATCAATGCAGCTGGGCCACGGCTTGCTCCTCTGGGGCTTCAGCCTCAGCCGCTTTGGCGGCCTTCTCTTCTGCTTCCTTGGCCTCCTTCGGCAGAGGAATTTTGAAGGTCGAAAAGATTGAAATCACAGGGATACCATGTTTATATGTTTGTTGATTGATGGTTTTACATATTGATAAAACAAAAACCATCTATTATGATAATCAAAGATATCAAAGTCAGTTTGGTTCTGCTATCTAAAAATGCACGCGGACACGACACAAAGATTGGATTCTGACAATAGAGCCACCTGGAATTTCTGAGAAGCTTCTAGTTTTCCTCGTTCGAAAGCTATTATTCTGCTAGATAGACGCTGTAGTGCCCATCACACCAAGTCCTGTTCTGCCTTTTCCTTGGCAGCCTTCTCCTCCGCTGCCTTCAGTTTCGCTGCTCTCGCCTAGGTCCAGGAAATAGCAGCTCAGGACGACTTTCATTTACAGTAAGGATATTGAGATTCTGGTTTCTCAAATCAGTTTCAACTTTCAACTATCCATGTTACCTGCTGTTTTCACAATTTCTGATTTTGTATTCTGTCTACGAATCAGCGAGCCCTAATATTTTTCTTCAAGATATGTTAGACATTGGTAGACGCTCTAGTAGAGATGGCAAACCAAGTCCTATCATTTTCAGATTCAATGGTTCAAACTCATGGTCTATGGTCCAGCAGATTTGCCTCAGCGCGTTTTCGTTCAATCTCCGCTTGTCGTTCTTTCTCAGCCTGGAGAGTGGTTCATGTGCTTGGGCTGAAGATGGTATCATATGGTACCCCGTGTAGCAGGTGACGATTATCGTATCCTTCATTTAATTTTGCTGACTTAGACATAAGGAAATTCAAACGGTGTTCCGCAAAAAACGAGTAACTTACCCTCACAACCCTTACATCTCTATAATTGATGCATTCATAGCCTTGAATAACAGATCACACCCAGAAAAAAAACAGGTATGAACCTAGTGTTGATGGAAGAAATCCTGCACCACCTGGGATGTATAAAACTCCGCAAATAGTGGGATGGCGCAGGATTTCAGCCATCAACAGAATCATGACTCATGTCTGTAAATAAACCTCACCAAAAGATGTCCAACGATTTGACTTGAAATGCTTCATCTGAGAGTCCTTCTCTTCTTCTGCCTTGGCTGCCTTCTCTTCTTCCTTGGGTAGGCATGGAGCTGTCTCATCGCCCCAGGTTTGGAAGAAACAAAGGTTGGAATACATGGGAATACACTGAATATAGTAATTACCAAACATGGTGGAACATGTCCCACTATGTCCCACCCATCCTTAGCTTCGTCAAAGAATTGCATGTTGCGAAGCAACATCCATCAAAATGGCTTTCACTTTGTGAGTCATCAAGGGACAAAACTGACCATTTTCGGATGTTACTTCCATTTCAAAATGCATCTCCTTTCGTCAGTTTCTTTTCTTCCCCTTTTTCTTCACGAAAACCTCCTCTAACCACTCATCCAACCAAAGCTTCTGCTCGCTTCTTGGCTTCTGCTTTGGAGGGTGAAGGTGATTTCTTAGCCTGACAAAAAGCTGGGACAAAAGAAATGGTGCAGGGAATGAACACGTATCCAATGAGGAATCATTTAATGAAACCGCAAATGCACCCCATAACCCATTAGGCTTCCTATACAAAAAGTGAGGAGGTTCGGTAGGTCCCTGCGTTTGAAATGTTTCCAACCGCTGCCCCCAGTATAAAAACACACATGTCGAAAACAGTGGAGCATGCAGCAACATCAAACAAGCCTTTCACAAAGGGGATATCTATTGAGTCTATTTATCCATATTTATCATTTATCCCGTTTTTCTATAATAACAAGAACCATTTTGCAAGAGAAACACATCTCGGGATCATTCTATGGATACATCTGGCATCAATATTCACAATGCTTGTAGTGATATAGAAAAAACAATTGAACTACGTAAATATACAACCCCATGACCCAGTACCATCTATACACACAAATGCTCAACACATTTTTTGGAATCAACATTCCACCCCCAAATCAACCATCCAAAGAGGGTTGGTTTATTGGTGCCTTCTGCGGTTCGTAGCTTGGAGACCTCAGCACCAATTTGATCAAGAGAGGCCTGAGAAAAGCCCACATTTTTTTTGGGGATATGTGATATGCAACAAATATATACAAGTATTGTAAGTGGTTAATTTGTGGATTATTGGTGGTATGACCTTCTATTAGAAGATGACCTGCAGTGTTGTTAGCACACACAATTTACGCTTGGTACATATAGCTAAGCTTCGTGGAGTTGGCACAATTCTCCTGTGATTTCCTTGAGCCGAATGTAAGATCTTGGTCAAAGCTAAGCCATGCACGCCCGGGCTGGTCCCTGGAGGGCTGACGGTGGTGACAATTCATAGTGTCCATACAGGTGACACTGGAAAATCGGAGTGAGAACTGTCAAACACCATTGGATTGAAGGGATTGTGTTTGGACCATACTGTAAACTTTCCATGACTTTCCAACAATCCTCATCTCCTCCCACAGCGCCCCTCCCCCAAAACATCATCAGCAAACCCTCATTGCTTTCCATTCCGTTCCCGGTTTTATCCCTTGGGACATGGCTGATCAAACACCGGCGCCCCCCGCCACAGCCTTGTCCGAACTCGCGGAGGCCTTCCGTCGCACCAAGCGGGGCTTCTCTGGCTTTGGCTTCTCGCTGCGGCTGCGATCCTGCCAGGTACACCAGTTGGTGGAGTTGAAAAAAATCCAGGGTATGTATTATATATCTTGAAGTAAATTCAAATAATATACTTCTGATGTATACATATCATCGTATAATATAGATATGTATTATATATATATACAAACAATCTGCTGAGAAAATTTCGTAGAAAGTGTACTATGCCACCTGTTTCCCTACACCAGTTCCATGTTTTTTTTGACACTGGGAGCCTTAGGACAAGTTCGTACAGGTAAATTCCAACGATGATTCACTCAACGCATCTCCCTGAAAACCTTTCTCGCCTTCTTGTGCCGTCGGGTTCGAGCCTGGCATGGGGCTTCAATCACTACTGTTGATGGTTCAGAAATCCGGCGTTCACCAGTTGAGGTTAGTAGTTTATCCGATTGGCTTTTAAAGATTTTCTAAAAGGCCTGGTGGTGCAGGAGTTCTTCCATCAACAGTACCACAAAGTATATACAGAAGTACTGTGCTACATTTTTTTTAGCCCCAAATTTAAAGGTGCGGAAATGAACATATAATATGAACAACTCTACCGGAGATACCAGTGACAATCAAGGCAAGTACAGGCAAGTAATCTTTCTTGGAAAGGATTATGTAAAGCAAGCCTTTCGGAACCCCAAATCCGTAGCAAATTGACAATCTGGGCTGAATTTGCATCAGCGCCGTCATGAATAGCAACTCACACTGACATGAATAACTTTCCACGAAACGCTTGCACACCAAATCCGTTCCAAATCCTTTTTTGAAGCAATGCTCTTCGTTGTTTGTGCACGGGTACAGCACCCTCTCGGAGCTGTGGCGAAAACCAAGCAAGTCAGGAACCCCACGAGCAAACACCAGTTAAGACTATGCAATCTGATGGAAAAAACCATCCAAAAAAACCAGCTCTTTGAGGAAAATCACCACCAACATGCATCTCCTGTGTTTTCTTGTACTAAGGTGCCTGCATCTACTGTGCATACCTTCCCTTAATCTTAACGTATATTTGCACATCACATTGAATAGTGCCCTCTAGATCATCTTGGATACAAAAACTTCAAGTAAAACCACTCCTTATCAGCCCATGAGCTGAAAGGTACAGCTGATGCCTACAACGAGGGTGGGTAGCGAGCCGTGTATAGCACATTGAACTGAATATAAATATAGGACAATATAGGATAATCATGGATAATAATGGATAATATATATTATAAGTAATTATGGACACAATGAACCTTGACCATGAAACACATTTCATGTTGGATCTCTTGGGTTCCTCTTCCTCTTGCTTGGCCTCTCGGCCTTTCGTCGAGGTGCACGTGGTCACAATGACCAGGAAAATAAGATATGTGTCACAAGCCTAGTGCCATTCCCATGCTAGTTCTGGATTTAACCCCTTAAATGCCACTTAGAGAATCCATGGACTACACTGACTTCTCATAGTGACAATTAATTGAAGATGATAATGATGACACTAAGAACAGTAACAATAAACAAACAATAATAACAATAACAAGATATACAAATCATGATGATGATGATGATGATGATGATGATGATGATGATGATGATGATGATGATGATGATGATGATGATGATGATGATGATCAATGTACGAGGCATGGGTTTTTCCAGGTGGAAGAAGTGTTGTTTCCATTCAACTTCTCCCACCTTTTCATATCCGGACAAGTTCCTGTGACCTTGAAACAAGCAGCCGCCTTTGGCGTTAAGTCGCTCATGTGTGCGGGGTGTAAAGAGTTCATGTCATGACATGACTCCAGAAGAATGGCCCATAGCTGGCCCATGATTGGTTGATGGGAAAGGAGATGTGAAAAAGCAATGGTTGGAAAACTTACCATCCCTTCCAGGAAGCCATTTCTGATTTTTGGGTAAGGTTTCGTAAGGTTCCTCCAAGTTGTCCCTTTTATCAATATTCTCGAACCCAAAACAATTGAGGAGTGTGTTCACTTGGAAAGCCAAAATACTTCAGCGTTTATTACAAGTTGGCGGCTCGAATGTGTACTAACCCGGCTGGATCAAACAGCTGAAGGAGAACACTGTCTTTCAATTTTTCCTGGCTTAATCGAGTCCCTATTCTTACAAATACCTTGGCAAAAGGTGCGTTAGTCCTTATTCTAGGGATTCCAGGGGTCTAAATACGGGGAATTTGAAAGTTTTTGTTTGGGCCCTTGCTGCCATTTGGAAATCTTCTGGCTTCTGGACATCCTTCCGCAGCGCTCTATACATATTGCCCATTGCCACACTTTATGGTGGCTTGCCATTCTCCCTGCTATCCATGATGAAAAACAACCCACAACAAAAAAAAAAACTGCGGATCCCAACCTCTACGCTCATCCACTAGGAAAATTCCATGTTAGATAATACCATGGACTAGTCAAAACTGATGGGCGGGTTGAATGGCAGTCTTTGACATACCTCTCAGCGTGCAGCAGGTGCTGCTTCATCACGACACAACCTCAACAAGTCTTCGATGGAGAAACATCCTGAGATCTAAATCTTCAAAATTTGAGTCAACAAAATCTTTGTTAAAAAGCCGAGTATCCATTTGGCCCACTCCCAGCTCCAATCCACGACTGGTCGCAAATACTCCTTAGGTTGATCAACCAGGCAACCCGTCGTATGACACCTACTATGAAAATGCATGGGGACAATCTCCAACACCATCTTTTTGTTGCAGATTTTGCCAACGATTTTGTTCGGTGCCTACTATATCTATCATTATCTATCTACTGCTAGGCATATGTTCAACATCAACAAACTTTGCCTTAGCATGTCTGTGCATTCCTTATTAGTAGCAAAGGAATCTACCATTTTCCCCCCAGGAAAAAAACATGAAAAACCCATGGTATGTCAGGAATTCCCTCAAATTTTCAGCTTCCAATCATCCCATCACTGATGGCTGCCAAAGACTCGTTTCTTCCCATGGCAGCAGCTCCATGAACCCATTCTGGAAAGGGCTCAGGAGCTTTGAGGAGATGAAGAAACCTGCAAGTTTGGGTGATGAATTTTTGTTACATCAAACCAAAAAAATCATGAAACACACTAAGTAGTTTGCTTGGTTGGCTGGTTGGTTGGTTGGTTGCTTGGTTGGTTGCTTGGTTAGTTGGTTGGTTGGTTCGAAAACAAAGTCTCCTTCTTTCATTGTGTCTGGTAAAAGCTCAGGTGACAGGGTGTTCTCTGAAATGCTGATCAGCTGCACAAATTCCCAACATTTGGATCTCATAATGCTGCAAATCCATGTTATCAAGACCCTCAAGTAATTCAAACAACATGTTCCAACTTCAAAGTTAACAAACTTCCTGACATTCTTCTTTCAGTGTCATCTACTCATATCACTATGGCATTTTTCTGGTTGCGAATTAGATCCACCATCTGTTGGGGACCATTTGAACGTCACTCTTCACCTATCACCAAGTAACTCCTGCGCGAAGGTTGCGCAATTGTTGTGGATCGGATGGTAGGATGACTCTGGCCAGCTTGAAAACACCTGAATCTCACGGATTGAAACAATGATATCTGCAACTTCCATCCAAAATCCATCAAAACATCCCAGCAATTTACATACTCTTGATATCACTTGATCAGAAACACATTAGTTTGTTTGTAGTCGTTTGTTTGCTAACATTTGCCTAGACACGGTCCAAGATGGCATGCGACTACCTCTTCTTATGTGATACCGGTACTTACCTTACTTAACAACTACCATCACTCATGCTCCCCATGGCACAACAACAGCATCAAGTACCTTTTGTCTGAACCAGGTAGCATCATCCAAAAGATCGTCAATGCCATTCTCGTCCAGCGGACACCTGGTCTTGAAATTGTTGAGATCAACTGCCACCCGAACCAATTTTTCCATATTTCTTGACATTTGCGAAGCCTCAACTGGATGGGTTTTCCCTTGATACTTCCATCCCTGGTTGGGCGATGTGTTCAACCAATCTACCTTTGTAAGGTCCTGGGACCTATAGTCACACGCACACGCTTGTAGTTTGTATCTATACAGTACGTGTGCATACAAATAGCGAATTTTATATTTTGTCATATGTAATATATATATATATATTACATATGTATTGTGTCAAATATAAATCATTTCTTCATTAATAAGCATATCACATGAGATATGATATATTATATAGTAAACAAACGGCCGGGAGTGCAGGAACGTGCAACGCGCAATATACATGACTATATAACTCACATGTCGCATTCAGCAGCACATCATTGCTTCAAGAAGCTATTTAGCCGATAAAGTATGATGATGTGTTTCAAAGGAAACCATCAAACAGCAATAGTACCACTAGTTTGAGAACTGTAGGTCTGCCAGCCTACCAATTCGGACCTTAAATACTACAGGACTGTATCATATCTGTTAGTAATTTTCACCTAAAAACATGCAATTGTTGTGCTAAAAGGTGGACTGCAAATAGACACATCTGACAACGTAATCTGAGGTCTCCAGCTTCCCCATGAAGATGGATTCACGATAGGAGTGAACTCCATGATGCCGTGGCCTTCAGCTTTTCGTGCTGATCGTATTTTTAGCTTGGAAAAACAGGCAGCCTCTGTCTGTACTGTAGTTCCCTGCCTTTTCCAAGAGTGAGTTGCATGACAACATATATATATATATATATGTACATATCTTATACATGTATATGAATTTATGTTATATACTTATATACACACACTTCTACTACCATCTAACTGCCTCAAACCATGGATAGATTCTCGCACAATTTCCAATCAAACTCTGTCTCATTCCTCCCCAAAAAAGCAGATAACATCTGATTTCAATTTCTCATTGGCAATTCGTTGGGTTCTTGCAACGTCTCAAAGAAATCAGCAGAAAAGGTAAAAAAAGCCAACCTATCATCGTGAGGAACCTCCAAATCTCTCAGCATTATCATTTTGGCTTCTCAATCTATCTTAGCAATGATTGATCCCATGGAATGAGCGGCTTGCAACGCGGAAGCTGCAAGCCTATTACATCGAATGCCGGAGAACTCCGTGTCACCCCAGCCAAAGAAGTATTCCTTGAGACGCAACGTCGCACTTCTGATTCAACAAGATTTGGCTTGCTCTTTAAAGCTTCCCATGTTGCCGTTGAAACTTTTGTTGCTTTGTTGGTTTCAAGATGTTTCAAAATTTCAACTTGTAATTTGAAATTGTATATGACGTTTCAGGCATGACAGTACCTATAAGTCCAAGAAAGAATTTGCCTATAGAATCCTCAGAACTTTATCTCTCCACCACTATCACCACCACGAAACACCACCAAGAACAAATACCTTCACAAGTCAACAACAAACATCCAAAACGAAGAACACTAAAAAATAGCAAAAGACCGAGATGTTGAAGGGCGTGAATTTGAAGCATCGCTTGTTGAATGATCCGATTTAAGAGTGATCTTATGTTGACCAAACTATGTTTTTTCCTTTCGTAAAGTTGACAATTCCACTCTGCGAAGGCAATCTATCAGAAACCAAATCCCTGAGTCGCACTATCTGCCACTGCTACTACTGCCACTGCCACCGAGCTGATGTTTTCCAGACTCAAAAGTGTATACACTCTTCACATATCTTCACCCACATTGCGAAACTTCCCCCAACAGCTTTTTGTTAAACCCTTTTGTCATTCTATCATATTGCATCCGTTTTTTCATGATTCTTCACATCTAAGGTCATCCAGGGAGATGCGGGAGTCCGTGAAGTCACCGAAAAAAGGACCCGATCCGCGCCTGACCCCAAACTTCCACACCTGCATGGAACAGTCCTAGGGATGCCTCACAGCTCTGCAGCTGGTTGGCTGCGAAGATAATTACAAAACAGAATTTTTCCGGAGAAACAAAAAACCCAAAAAACACAAAGAATCACCTTTGCACCTGCCACAAATTTAGATACATCAAAACATCGACTGCTTCTTCTCAAAGCCTTTGGAGACTGCTAAGGACCCAGCAGTTTTTAAGCCATAGTTGTTGAGATAGCCTGTGGTCTCGTTCAAATCATAGACCTCTGTTTAGCTGGCAGAGTGCCATATCAACATGAGCGCCATAACATGCACCATGAACAATGCATCACAATGCTGTGCACTTGGAACAGGAGGTTTGAAAATCAAACATCGAACTCAAAGCACTATCAAGCTGTGAACTGCCACAATCATTGAACACGATGCAGCAACCCGAGCAAAGCAACCTATTTTGTTGAGGGGGAGTGTGCCACAAAATCCTCAAACTAAGGGGGCCCTGACACAAACAGGTTCTTGCCAAGCAGCGTGCAACCACAGTGGAATGCCGTCGGCACGGTCTGTCTCTGGAGCATCATCCTGCAGGACAAGGAACGACATGGGAAAGGGGTATCGGCGATATCGGTATCAATCCGCTGTCAAAGCACCTTTCCTTTAAATCTGTACAACTTTTAATATCAACCTCATATGCAGCAACAAATTGGCCATACTTATTTCTCACTGGTCATCCATCAAACTTGAGCACGTGATGCTTGGGATAATTTCCACTGAACACATCCGATCAGAGGCTATGATCTCTGCCAAGTGAGGTGTTCTTATCTCCCCAAATCTCCAAAAGTAAGAAGTTGCAACCAAAAAACAGGAGGAAACCACCATTGACACACATCCAATTCAACTGTCGATTTTTTCGTTTTTTGATTTCACTGGAACCCAAGCCTCAGGCGAAGAGCAAAATGTCTTCTCATCTTGCGCGGATCCGGACTTCTCCTAAACGATGAAGCTGAAGTGGCTGTTAGGGAGGGGCTAAACTGGTAAAACACGGTAAAACTTGGGGTGATCTCGAAGTAAGATAAGTACAGAATCATACAGCAATTTTTATCTGGTGTCTGGTGTGATGAGCAAAATAAATCAAAATGTCAAAATACATACAACATCATAGTAACGATTGTATCACGCCATACTTGGCTTCTTTCCAACTCTACAAAGACTCACAGCAAAACATCGCCTGTCTAATTTCTGAGGAGGTTCTCCACCTTCTAGCAACACAGCTCGGATCAACTCACAACTTGTCTCCCTTAGCACCTCAACCAACCCTCATCCCAGCCTCTCTCGCGTCATTGCAAATCAGCTGTGCATGATTTGCAGCATGAGATTCCTCGATCTGCTCATCACCGGGTGGTGCTTCCATGGCGACGGACACGCCAACACGGCTGCTAAGACTGAATCGAAATGCTGATGAACTTATCGCTCCTGCGATGACTTGTTCTCTGTTTGGTTGCTTAGTGGATGGACGGCAGAAAATCATGGTCTGCAAAGGAAGACTTGAAACTATCAATCCGAAGACTTTCCCAGCTTCTGGATAGTATGCATCCAATAAACTGGCACCATGTTGCCCATGCTGGACCCATGACCCTTGAGCAAAGACACAACAAAACATGCCCAACTCGGACTCTGGATGGGAATGTTGGGACTGCACGAAATCACAGAATGAAGCTGCTACAACCTTTGCTAGCCATGCTCAAACCACGAAATGACTATATGATATACTAATACACATATACTTTGTTTGACATTCAATTCGATGACTCGAAACCGTCGAAACTTCTGCAACAACAGCAACACATTAAAGCGTTATTTCTTCAACAAAAACACAAACACATGACACGAAATCATGAAACCGGCACATGCGCAGACGCACGCAACTCACAACATTATCGTCAACATCAAGGATGAACTAAGCAGTATCAGGGAACATCTTCCTGTAATCATCATGCTCTTGCCGTGGAACTGTGAAAGAATGGCCGGTCTCATTGCGGCTTCTGTATTCAACCTTTCAACATCTCTTAGTCATTAGTCTTTCCCATTGTCTTGTTGCTGGTTTCAACCCGATTGAAAACATGACTCAAGCAATCAGGATTGTCTAAATTATGTCTGTAACTATATTTGCAAATCTCATTATCATTCCAAAATAATGCCACTGAAAATAGCATAAAGTAAGAAATTCTTTGAAACCCATTCCCTCTGAAGTCTCTCCAGGCTTCCCTCCATCTAAGCCGTTTCCCGTTGCGCCTCCGATCGATGCCGGCTGCGGTTGCGGTTCCGGCTGCGGTTCCGCCGCGGCTCGTTGCGTCGTCCCGGGCTTGGCCGTCGTAGCGGCGAGCGGCGCTTGGATCGACTGGGCACAAGGTGGCCCAAGGACTTTTTTTTTTGGTTGGGAGAAAAGAATGGTTTAAAACACACATATGTTTTTTAGGCTCTTTTGCTGGGTTTTGATACAGTATATATACAGTATATATTGTCATATTTTTTCTTCTTTGTCCAAGAAATCGATTGTTATAGTGGATTTCATGTCTGTTTGGCCACTCCTATCAGCATTTCTATGGGTCTCGTGCATTGTCTACTTCAGCCTCTTGGAAATTGGATTCATTGGCATCATGTTAAAGGACCTTGAATATCTTGAAATCTCAAAGATCATGATGGATATACCTCTCCAATGGCCTCGAAAATGATGGAAAATGAATGGAAACACACTTCCTTGATCCTCATCAGTATGGAAAATCAATGTGAAAATACGAATGAACAGTGATAGTCTATGTCAATCAAGGCCATGCCAATCCGAACTCTTCAGTGCAGCAGCCACCCGCTGCCTGCGTCGGCGCTTGCTTGGGCTCCGCCTGTGCTCCTGCCTGTGCTCCTGGGGATAATGGATTATGTTAAGAGAGACAAGCATGAAGACGAGGAGGAGGATGAGGACGATGACAATGACGATGACGATGATGATGATACATAACGATGATGATGATGATGATGATGATGATGATGATGATGATGATGATGATGATGATGATGATGATGATGCTGGTGATGACGCAGGTGGTGATGCTTGCATGATGATGGTGCTGAATGGTGCCGACGACAATGATGACCATGACAAGGATACGTACAAGGACGACGACAACAAAGACGATGGAGAGAACAAGTACCAACTACATCAAGAAGTCATTGCAGGTTCCATCCAGTTTCAGCATGTTTCACCCTGCAACCAATACGTTGATTGTGAGCTTGTGACCACTCCAGAACTGCCTCCCAAAATGAAACCTTCCACCGTTGCTCCTTTCTTTTCCGCACTCTCGCGGCAGAAGGTGAACTTGCAACCTGATGAGGTGAAGACATGGACAGCATGATGAACCTCTGCAAATAGGAAGTTGTACTAAACTCCAAACCCGGACTCTGGAAGGATTTTGACCAAGCCAATGCAATCTCATGCCATCAATCTAGTTTCCAACATTTCCAAACCATCTTGAACCCTTCATCCTTTTCTTCGGAACAACAAATTGGACAAGCTGCAGGGCGTCGATGAGGCTTTTTCGCAACCCTCTCCTGACAGCATGGCATGATACACTAATGCAAGGAACCTTAGATCATCTGTAACAACCACAATGCTCCGCTAAATCAATCATGAATAATCGTCCGTTATTGACTGTTGCATCAAGCCTCTATCAACTATCGGATCCGGATATGTGACATGAAAGTAGTCTTAACACAGTCGTAGCTACGCGGTGACAGGTAGGGCACTTGATGAATGCTCACATGCACCAAGACCCAAAGCCAGTCTGATGCAAAACCCTGGAGGAGATTGTATGGAGAAAACTGATAAAAGAATCGAAACATCTTGAACTAATATGTGCCAACACCTTGCCTCCGAGTCGGCTTTTTCGCTCTCCGCCTTGCCGTCGTCAGAGTCCTCTTTGGCCTCCTTGGCTTCATCCTGGGAAACGTCGAGGAGTGTTAGAGGGTCCACGGCAATTAGCAACAGTCGAAAAACTCCCCGTTGTCATGTAATGTTAACATTCCAAGAAAATCTCATCTCCTCATCTTCTTTTGCATCTTCCGCCTCAGCCTCTTCCTCTTCCTTCTCCTCATCTTCCTTGTCCTCTGCCTCCTCCTTAGCTTCCTCTTCTGCATCCTCTTTGCTCTTTTCCTCGTCCTCAGCATCCTCTTTGGCATCCTCCTCCACGTCCTTCTCAGAACATTTTGGGCTTAGCAGGAGCTGAAGGTACTACGTCTTCAAAACATTTTTGACCGGTCTTCTGGTACTGTCTCTAGTCTAGTTGACCACACGACACTACATGCAGCAATTGCCTCTGCAGTTTCTTCTGGCACTTCTTCATCTGGCAAGGCGAGATGGTGGCTTTGGCAAAAAAAACATCAAAGATGACAACTGCAGCACGTCTTTATATACATCTGCAAATCATCAGAGACGACCACAGAAAACGAGTCCCAGCCTTGCTCTGCTGATTTTTCCTGAAGCACAATCAAAGCCATGCTCAACACCGTCATTTCACAACAAGCAGGACTGATTATGGATATTATGTTTGGTTGTACTGACAGATCTTCCAGGCCAGGCCAATTGCCCACCTCCTCGTCTGATTTCTTTGCCTTCTTGGAAGATTTCCTTCTGGACGGTTCCTTCTCCTGCAAACTCACCATTCGATGGACCAAGTGTTGTTGCTGTTTCCTTGCACTGCCATAGATACAATACCGGAATCAGTCGACCTCCCTCACATTTAGACGTTGCAGCAACCAGGCATATTATTCTCAACTCATCAAATATCGAGCAGTTGGATTGAGATATACAGCTGCATGGCTAGCTTCAAGTTTACACAATGACAGCTAGTCTTCTGAGCTCAAGATCCGTGCATATGGATAATAAACATGAATCTGTGAGAGCACAACACATGCTCAAACATTTAGCTTCCATCGAAGTGGTAAAAAGGTCGCCTCATTACGTTGTTTCAATGAAGCTCCAAAGTATTGCACTTTTGAATCCACTGAAACAAATTTTGATCCTTTTGCCTGTGCACAAAGCGATTGGCATTGCTTTTGTTGAGTGAAGGACCAATTGAACATTGCTTGACTTGATAGAGTTTGTATTCAGTAGCGGATTCCACTTGAAATGAAGTCCCCATCAAGCATTTGTCCTCAAATCAAATGCATACACCTATGTATAAACGATAGATATATTATATATAAATACTATACACACAAATAAACTATACGTGCATCACATGTAACTACATTTCGGTAGAAACATATGGAACAATGCTAGACCGATAACTGTATTCTGAATCACCGGACTTGATCCATTTCTGTGAGTTTCCTTCTCCCTTCAACCCACATCAACCCACCTTGTCACGTCGACTTCGTCCCTAAGGCGGAGCACAAAATTCATGGTTTTCCTACAATGTTTCCTGGGATACCCAGAAACAAACTGATGATTGATGTATGATATGGAGCTTCAAACGCCACATTATTTTTCATCTCTTCCCACAGAAAACGGCTAAAAACATGTCTTCTGTCACTTGCGTTTGACCATCTCAAATCTTCTAGAGATGCATCTTCAAGGGAAATTCCTCATGGACTCCCATAAGAATCTCTTAAAAACTATGGGCAGGGTCCAGCCTATGGGGTTGGGGGTCCTACTAGAGTTTCCGTGGGCAAATCCCTACCCCCCAAAAGGCCTCGGATCGACGACGCCTCCGGAAAGATTCAGACCATGAGGGAGTAGGTTTCTGGTTTTCAAGGGCAGTACGATATGAAAGCTGGTAGATGGTATCATATATATATATAATATAAATATATTATATAAATATATATAAATATATATCACTTGAATTGACTATTATTTAATTGATACAGAATCCTTAGCTTCACCCAACAAACGGAAATCGTCTTAGAGGTTTGACCTTTTTCCAAAACCAAGCGTGCAAGGATGAGGCAAGAGAACAGAGCAACAAGGGCCAGCACAAAGTGTTTTTTTTGAACATCTTGGACATATAATAAACATCTAATTCCACATTAATTTTGCAAAAACATAATTATATATGTAAAAATGTCTAGGCTTTGAGAATGTTTGTGACAAATTAGGGGCTAGGGACATTGTAGCTAATGTTTGTGGCGATTCGTATTTAACCTCCAAGCAGCTGACTCAAACAACCACATCCAGTGCCTGCGCCGATGTCTGCTAGCGCTTCGCCTGTGTTCCTGAAAATGGCAATGACAGCGATGACCATTGGCATGGTGGCAATTTCTTAGGACCAACTCTGTGAGATGGCTTTCACAAAAGGCCACAGGCTTCAGCAACTTTGAAGTTGGATGGTGATGATGGTAATGATGATGGTGATGGTGATGATGATGGTGATGATGATGGTGATGGTGATGATGGTGGTGATGGTGGTGATGGTGGTGATGGTGGTGATGGTGGTGATGATGATGATGATGATGATGATGATGATGATGATCTCAAAAGCAGTCGCAGCATCGTGCCGTCCTTTCTTTTCCGAACTTTCTTGTCAGGAGATGAGCTCACAGCCTAGTGGGAAGCCATGGGAAGCTCATAAGCATGAATGAAAAACACGGCCAATCTTCCACAACAACTCTGAGAGGCTAGTGATGAGGCATAGCTCAAAAATGCATCTTCTGGGTCCACAGATTTCTATATCTCTCCTCTATCCCAGACTCATTGAACGCCGCCATGCCACAGAAACTACTTGCGGAGCTTCTTCTGCTTCACTCTCCTGACGATGACCGTGGCGATGATGAACATGTCTGAGCTTCCGATGCGGGATGATCATACAGTTTGATGAATGATGCAGGTGATCGTTAAGATGATACACAATGTATCTATACATGTCTACAGTATACGCATAGTCATAGTATAGTATAGACTATGTGTATATAAATGTATATATATATATACACATATGTATGTATATATATATATAAACAATGCAAATATAGCCCAAACAACAGTTGATGCGGCAAAATAGAACTCACGAGTCGTAGTCTCCAAGTTTCTGAGCACGTGGAGGTTGAATCCCCGAAAGGGTGCCGGCTTGCAGCCAACATGGAGGGATTGACAATGACAAAAGAAAGCACCCACTGAATAAACAAATACGTACATAGTGAATGAAAATAAACAAACAACAAATAAGTCAGAAATAACAGAAATCAATACGTCAATAAATCAATCAATCCCTCCATCAATCAAGCAACCAATGAATAAATAAATACATCACTACATAGAGAAATGAATAAACGAATAAAACTTTAATAAAACAATATATATATGTCTGTATATATATATATATATGTCTGTATACCTGTGAGGGGGTGAACGAAAGCCAGCTACACCACACCAAATACCTTTTACACCAAACACCTTTTATACCAGACACCTTTTAAACCAGGCACCTTTTACACCAGACACCTTTTACACCCGACACCTTTTACACCAGACAACTTTT
>DF240118.1:87823-136458 GCA_000507305.1 Breviolum minutum Mf 1.05b.01
CAACGCACCGTACCAAAATTGCCTAGTGGTACAAACGGCTGCCAGACACTCAAAACCGGCACCCTAAACACCTTCTATTTCTGCCAAAAAAGGCCCCTGTGTCAACCACCCCCCTCCCCCACACCCCCTCCTTATTCTCACTTCGTTCGCAAGGTGAAACTACGCCTAGCCTACCGGCTGGCTTTCGTAATATATGTCTGTATATATATGTCTGTATATATATGTCTGTATATATATGTCTGTATATATATAAATATACACATACACATTTCTCAAAATCAAACACATTCAAATGTAAATAAGGGACTAAGACACCCTTTAGTCAGTGTCAAGTATGCATGGTTTCATATGGTTGCATGGCAAGTTCAAAACCAGGAAGCAATAGTTTGGAAAATACGACGCCTTGCTCCATGAAATTGGTATGTCAGGATCAACCCCCCTGCTGATTTTTTGACATGAAGAGCGAACCGGAAATACCCACACACAAACGTCTAAAAGCATTCAGAACTTCCATCCTTGCTTCAGTTTTTCAGATGCCAAACAACGGCCCACCTTGCCTCGGAGGCTGCTTTTTCAGTCTCCGCGGTCTTGCCGTCGTCAGAGTCCTCTTTGGCCTCCTTGGCTTCCTCCTGGAAAGAGGTAAATATGACTAAATATACATAATATCTCAGACCTTTTATGTGCTTAGGCTGGTATAAGAGTGATAAAAAATGAGAATGAGTAGTCATGTCATGTCAACATTCCAAGAACATCTCATCTCCTCATCTTCTTTTGCATCTTCCGCCTCAGCCTCTTCCTCTTCCTTCTCCTCATCTTCCTTGTCCTCTTCCTCCTCCTTAGCTTCCTCTTCTGCATCCTCTTTGTCTTCCTCTTCTGCTTCCTCCTTTTGCTCGTCCTCAGCATCCTCTTTGGCATCCTCCTTTTCCTCGTCCTCAGCATCCTCTTTGGCATCCTCATCTGCATCTGCCTGTGCATATTTTGGGAATGTGCTCATGAAATCAAGAACAATAGGTACCTTCTCCTCCGAGCTCAACAAACACTCACCACACAGGCACTACAACTGCGTTAGACAGAGCCATGTGGCTTTTTGTAGACTCCGGATCAGATTTCCTCTTGAACTTGTGAGGTTAGCACGTGGAACCTGAAAGAAAGGTTCAATTTACCAAACAAGCCTCTTAATACGCAGGCCCCGACATTCAAAGAGTTGAGAAAGCGCATTGCAATTTAAATTAAAACCAATCGCCTCGGCTGCTTCTTCCACCACTGCGCCATCGGAATCTGCAGCAAAGAAATCAAAGAAATGACAGAAAAATCATGAATCATCTCTCCATGTCTGTATGCAAATAGCTCAAAATGATTCAACCTAGTGAACACTTTAGATTCTTTCACCATCATCCCGTCCATATCCATCAGGGAAGTTTCCCCCGCCTGGCTCTGCAGGTGGCTCCTGATATCATGTGATGCTCCGAAGCATCATGACATGATGCAAATCTAAAGATGTAACGTATATAAACATATCCAATGCGAATATTTATATATCAATCATGAGATCAAATGCAGAACATAGGGTCATTGTGTAAGACAATATACCTCAGGAAATTGGGCCTCGTCAAATCTACAGTGTAGATCTGTTTATTGGTTGCTAGCGCCCAATGCTGCTACCCTTATGATCTCACTGCGCTGCGGTTTCTTCTCTCCTCCTCTTCTTCTTTCTTGGCTTTTTTGGACAATTTCCTTTTAGAAGCATCCTTTGAATCTTCCTTCTCCTGGAAACGGTGGACTTAACGGTTCATGTACAAGGTGCGGTAAATCTCAACTCCCTAATTTCCTCATACTTATCTTCAAATGTAAAGTCATTTCAATGCCAGGCCGGCACTGCGAAAGGCCTCACAAAATCAAGATCTTGCTCCAAAGTCATCATGTGCTTCAAAAGTCAAAAGTCAGTCCTTTTCAACCTCCTTCTCGGCGGTGTCATCATCCTCAGCTTTTGCCTCAAGCTTCAAGCTGGTCATTTCTGGATCCACAGCTGGATGAAGCAATTGGACAGCTTCTATCGAGGATATCTCCTAAATTCCCTTCAAAAACAGCTTCAACTCCCACAACTGCTGCCTCCTTGCTCTGCTTGGGTGGCTCTTTGACCTGATACTGATAAAGTCAGGAAAATCACATTCTTGGCTGGAATTTGAACATATGATGTTCACGAGTGGAAGTGAGGGAGAACGACAAAATCATACAAAATCGTAACACTTTGTAAACAATTGAGAAAGATCAAAATCGTAACGCTGTGTGACAACACTTCAGAAGGATCAAATTCAACCAAACGATGGGTGATTCTGGACTGATTTTGGAATAGGAAGAGATGATGCAACAGGCTGGTTCCTGAGGTTGGCTACATTTTCGTATTCTCTTGTCACTTCTTTAACGAAAATCACATACGTACAATATCATACAATAACATACAATAACTAAGTCTCGGCCCTTGGACGTATTTGCTTCTGGCAACTGTTGGCCAAGACCATTGATGACTTTTGAACATGTTTGAAAGTCACCCACTAACAATCACCATGCTGCTAGCCGCTAGCGATGCAACGAAAGCGATAAGTTTTGATCCATAAAAGGCCTCATGTCAGCCGAGATGCAAAGGGCGTTTCCTCCCCAGTGTCCCACGTTGGCAAACTGTGCAAGGCATTAAACTCCTACGATGGACAGGTTCATCTTGAAACGAAGAGGCATTATGATGAACGTTGAAAATCTGATAAATATGAATATGAATATGTGTACTGTGTGCATGCGGATTGACATCGTATCTGTAGGAAGTCAACCTCTCCAACTCTCATATAATAGTCTGAGTCCAAAGCGGAACCATTATATTTACTACAATGGGTTTTCAAACCTGATTTGAACATCCCCATCTCCATCAAGAAATCACCAGTGCACCAATGACCCGTCATCACCATCATCTCCTTTGAGGAAATGCTAGGTGCTTTCCAGCCGCCTTGACAACAAAAAGGAGGAACGGCAAAGGGCAACAGGCATTGGGAGAAAATGCCACGTTTCCATTCATCTCCTTTCCGTTTCCCAATCGGCAAATAAAAATCGGTACATGTTCCAAACTATGTGAAGCTGACAACACCATCCTAATTCGAGAGTGGCGCAATATTCAGCCATACGAATTTCTCAAACTTTTTCCATCCAACATGATCCAATCTTCCCAGAATTGACAGTCAATGCACCTTCAGGCTCCTTCTCGAAGAAGTAGACACTGAAAGTACATCGGATTTTCTCTAAGTCTTCACCAGCCTGGTGTTCAGGGTCATACGCTAGCAGGTAGCTTGATAACATATGGAAACTCAAAAAACAATTGAAAAAAACACTGCAGTTCAACACCATTCATAAATCACATGTTCAAGACACAAAGAAATCGACATCAAATGACAATCCATACCCCCTCCAAAGTCAAGTCATGTGACTTTCTGAGGTGACACCCCTTCCCTGCCTTGGGCTTTATTCTGACAGGTAGTGCGAACATCGCACCGCTTTCGATTTTTGTTTCCACATTCTGCGGCGAAGCTGCATTAGGATACAGGATGGTCATGAGCTGCGGTCATGTAGGTCAAGGATGATACATCACACAACATCACACATGATCAAACAGAATTCAACATTCAAGGAAATGGGACAGTCATATTTCTAGTGGCTAACTTGGCATCATCTTGGCATCCCAAATCAGAGCTTCAGCGAACTTTCCTGCTCTGTCAGTCCGTCCTTGGCCAATCTCGCCCATGCGCGACCCTTGACCTTGTCAAAACAAAAGGAACTTGTACTGAACATGTGTTGGGCTGGATGGTCTACCAATGTCTACCGATATAAAATATCATCAAAGTAAGATCATATAAAACTATCTCTCATCATCATTCACTATCTATAATCTCCATCTCTCCATACATCCATCCGTCAGCAGGATTTCCAATCTTCGAAAACACAGTCTGATTCGATATCTACCTCTCCATCTGGTTTATTCCGCCTGCCAACATCCACTATCCAACCTCCCAATTAAATACACAACTTTTCCAACCAAAAACGCAGCAAAAAAACAATAAAAACATCTGCTCCCATTCCCTTATCACAGCACCTTGGCTGCGGAGCCACTGGAACTGACGTCTTTCACAGTGACATGAGGCGCAATGCCTTCGCGGCAATTGAAGTTGGACCAAATCATAGCAAATCTACGTCGAGATGCTTGAAGTACAAGAAACTCGGTTTTCAATGGCAAAGTTAGATGCTTCTAACTCCTATCTCTTTTTTAAATGAGATTTTACAACCCATGTTGGAAGCCTTGAACATGAAAATGTCTTGCTCAATCTTCCTCTGCCTCCGCTTTTGCTGCCCCTGTGAAGCGTCACAGTCATGTGATTCCACGAGACATTGGGGTTCCTGTAGGCATTCAGCGAGGACCAGCGGATAGGGAATCCTGGAGTAGTGGTTTATGTCCGAATCAATTTGAAACAACTTCGCTACTTGGAATCATGTATCCCAGGCTTCTATACAATGAAAGCAAAATTTGAAGCCATCTGATTCAGTCGATCTCACTGGACATTAGGAGCAAAAACGCCAATAACCAAAGAGTCTACAAGGATGAGACATGCATCAATTTGAATCACGAGAATGTACCGGTGCATATGCATATCTGCATATGCATCAAAATATATCAACATGATTTTTTCCATTGCAGCTCTTTGTCAAAGCTCCACAAAGCTTGGCACCCAGACCCGAAGAGTACATCACTATGCGTGCTACGCCCCACACGGATGACCTGGCGCTCCATTGAGGGCCGAGCCTCTGATCGTTCCATTGTACTTACTATCAACTTGACTTATACTGATACTGGAACATAATGGACCATAATGGACCATATGAGCTATAAAGATTTGGTTTGGTTTCATTGTCTCCTAACTTATCCATAATTAATCATGCATATTTGCATCAACAATAACAAACAATAACTATGAAACCAATGAATGTAAAATACCCTCCTTGCTATTGCAACCCAATGGCCTTGTTCCTTCGTTGAGGTTTCAACTGAAACGTCTTCACGGACCATTGGCAGTCACCACAGCCGATGACCACAGTGGCCTCATGATTTTTCGTCTCAAAAAGCTCCTCTACCTCTCAAAACAAGACCTGTACCTTAAGGTAGAAATAGATGGCGAAGATTCCAAAAGGTAGGTAAGTTTAGAACCATATAAACCAACATGTAGGGTCTGTGCCATGTACTTTTCAATTACTGTATCTAAATTATTAGTGTATCAAGTTGACGCCAAGAAACAGGGAATCCTCCTTCTGCCATTGACAGTCCACAGTCTGTTTCTTTCGCCTGCCATTTTTTCCAGGCTTTGTGACTTTAGGCCAACCTTTGAGTTGCCTTGAACTTGATGCTTGAGATTTCCCCCCCTTGTGAAACACAAGTACATCACACAAGAAAAATACCCTTCAAACACAAGTTTTGCTCAGAATGAAGTTAAAGTAGAGAAAATGATAGAACTTGTCTCCTTGGAACATCTGCACTCTGGAAAATTGCTGGAAACACGAAGCTTCAGAATGTGACTTCAAAATTTGATCCAACCTGTTGGGGGCTATCGTCCACAAGCTGAAGCCACCATGGAGAGGTCCAAAACCCGGGCCACGTCGCCACCCCCAGAGGCTCAGCAAATGTGGAGTCTTTAAGTGCGTTGATGTAATGTTTCCTTTTTAATCCCTTTTAATCATGTTGCATTTGCGGAAAGCTGTTGAAGGACGGTTTTTATTTCAGGTTAGAAAAATGATATCAAAGAAATGTGGAGGCAAAAACTTTGATCAAGTGCTGTAGTGGCTTGGTTTGATGGGTTTTACGTGGAGCCGGGATCTTTACAATGCTTGCGAGGCCCCATGTATCGACCCTAGACCTCAGACCCGACCGGAAAAGCTGCATAGGATTGCAAACATGGATCCACCAAATTCCATCAGTTTCATCATCTCTTTTTGGTGTGCGTCATTGGATCGTAGCTTCAAGATGCTTAAAGGCAAAGGTTCATGTCCACTGATAGGCAACAAATCAGCTGATTCCATTGGTTTCTCCCCTCCTTTGGCGCAGCGACGTTTGGTTTTCTTCACACTTAGGCACTCAGCCTCTGCGCTGCCGCGCTGAGGGAAGGACCTATCCTTGTTCTTCCATGGAGAGCCCAGCACCTGGCGCGTTCGGCCAAAGTTGTTTCTGTTTTTTGTTGATATATCTAGTGATATCTGCACATGGATAGTGGATATGTCTACCATCTAAGTCTATTCTAGATATGGAAGCAAACATGGAGCTCATCCTTGTTGTCTAATAGATTATGAACATCTTTGTCTATAAGTTGAGTTCAGACCTCCTTAACTGCCTAAACATTCCTGAAATCAGTAGCACTGTAATGTCAGTTCAGATCCCATAGTCAAACACAGTCCCAAAATCTCGATCGGCTAATGTAGCAAAGCTCAACATGAAGCCCAGTCACAAGACACTCACAAAAGGTTATCAAAGAATCAATCAACAGGCATTCATCAACTAAACACCGGTTGCAAAATGCTTGCAAGTAAGCAAAACACAATCATATCACCTTTCTAATCCTTTGTATTCCCATTTTTTCCCGAAGGGTGCCATTTTGTGACACACAATCATCATATATAATGCAAATAACTTATGCTTCACATGCTACCGTACATCCACCTAGGCATGTAAGATCCAACCATTTTTCAAGCCGCCAACCCCCAGCAACCCATGAAGCATCGCCAAGGGTACAGGAGCTTCACTTCATCTGGTCTCAAGCGTCCGGCATACCTGGCATCAATCGTCACAAAAGAAGACTACTGTAGCATCAAACTTGTCCTGTCAAGTAACACTTTACTCTTTTTGGTCAAAATTTCTGAATTGCTGGGTTTTGCAGTCAAGAAGAATATATTGTTAATATCATGTGTAAAGGTGTATTATTTTTGTTTCGATTTGGTTTTTTCATGATCTTCAAGTACTTACATCCCACCTCTCTGCATGCTTCGCGATAGCATCAAAGGTCTCCGCTTTTCCAGTACACGTCGCGAAGGCCCAGGCAAAACCACAAAGGTCTTCCTGAAGAAAACAACAACCTCCCAACCCCCAGTGAAAAAATGAATGGAAAAACTGCAAGAAACAAGGGTCTGACATTTTTCTCATATCAACAACAAAATATATGTGATGCCCAGTGACTGTTTCCAGGCTTTCCAGTTGCGACCTCAACGATTCAGTGGGTCAACAGCAAGTTGATGAGTTTGACATATACAGTTTTAAGCCCAAGTTGAGGCCCTTACACACAGAGCTCCTGCAAGGTACTGAACACCGTAGGTGCCTGTCATCTCGGCTTGGAACTGTTGGAACACATTTTTCAGCCATGTTTGCAAACAAGGATCCACTTTAGCAGCCACATGATCGTGATAGACATATAGTCCCTTTGAATCACTTTGATGTGACACATTTCCGCTGGGCACATAGTGAAAACCACCTGTAACAACATCTGCCGTCTATCTAACAAAATCCCTTCAACTTGAGTGCACCCGTAAAAAAGCTACACAAAACGTGCAAAATCCATTACGCCTCGACGCGCGCGGAGGCCAAAGCCCATGCTAACTCCGCTGCTAAAGGTGGGCTCAAACGTCGCAACGCGCTGAGACCCTGAGGTGCAAAATTGTCAACTCCAACTTTCTGACCTTTCTTTTTGTGAATCGCCAACCTTTCAGAAATATTTTGAAGAAACAAAAAATCATAGCAAAACGGGATCTACATCCCAAGTCAGATGTCCTAACAACTTACCATCCAAGCAACTCCGCGGGTCTCCGAGTCCAAATGCTTGGCCAGTTCGCTGAAGAGGTGTGAATCCGCGCAGCCCAAAACACTGAACGCCTGAGATCTTGGCCATCTGGCAGCTGGCGAAAATGGCCATCTGTTTCGGAATAAAAAAACTGAAGGTTTGAACCGAACTACAAACATAATATCATATTACATATCTATTGTATCTATGTATCTATCTATATATATCTAGAATCTAGAACCAACGTCTGATAACATATGTATATTATATCTATCATTACTCATCATTTCAACAGAACATCGACAATAGAGTTTCTGTTTGAATGGCAACAAAGGCATTTTACCTCTTTGAAGCCGTTGAATCACAACCTGTGACGATGACTGGGACATCCCAACCCAGCAAAAAGCTGCCGCATCATGTGCGCTAAACTCGTGCAAGACCTGCACATCGAAACTCACATAAACAGGTCACTTAACGTCACTTAAGTCTGTGTCAACAAGGGTGGACTGATTGTGGATTAGAGTCACATCTTTGTGATAAATCATCCCCACCTTGGCTGCAAAAACTGTGGTGTTTCAACCATCTTTTAACTTTTTTAAATTGGAAACACCCTGAAAAATGGTTTGATTAGCATGTTTCAGCCACTCCATGGCACCGCTAGGGAGCGCTGATGCATCTGGGCAAAGAGCTCACGATGCTCCCAAGCACGTGAACGCGCGAAGGCCCAAGAAATACCTAGGAGATGCACTCATATTGGGAAGAGAATCTAGTGGTGGTGGTAACCTGGGCCAATTTATAAGATATTCATGATCAACTGAAATGTGTGACGACTTTTGGCCACATGTTTATGCAAGATGGATTGTAAAGGCCCAAACTAGAACTAGGACTCCAATTTTCTGCCATGCATGGAGGGACACAACAGTAAAACTTTCTAAACACCTCTGCCGTCTTTGAGATGGCCTCAGGCATGTTTACTGTGAGCATCTTTGCTAACATGTGTGGCTCGGGCCTGCAAGGCTTCGTGGTGGAAGTTCCGGAAGCACCTGCAGGGTCTCGCGGGCCACCTGCAGGGTCTCGAAGGGGCCATGAGATGTTTTTTGTTGAGGCATTTGAAACGAATTATGTGTATGTAATAGGTGGGGCTATATCAATAATAAGTCTATAATTCTATATATAATCACAAATAGAATACATGAACCCCTGTCAGCTAAGAAACGATATTTGCAACTTGCTTCAGCAAATTCTTGAAAAGTCATGGCCCAGCCAATGTGGAGAAAGAATCTGGGCATGCTCAACAAAGCCATGACTGCTGTGGTGAAGATCTCCTTCAAGATGTTAGCGGGGACGGTTACAATTCAGAATCTGTTTTGCTCTATTACCCTCAAAAACTCATCCCATCAAACCCTTCTATTGAACCTCCTCCATCAAAGCAGGTGTTGCTTGGTTGGTGCTTGCGAAAGCCCAGGCAATCATGGACACATCCACAAAGCGAGCTCCACGGCAAGCAACAATGGCAGGTTCCACCTCAGCTTGGAAGACATATCATCATTCATCATCCAAGACACCATTGACACCATGCTTGTTGTAAGCACATAGTCACACATTTCAATATTCATACACATATTCACATATATCAATATAGGGTCAGATTTACAGCAACCTCTTTCTTCAACTCATGATTCTAGAGCTCTCAAACTCTGCCTTAAAATCAGAAGCTTCTTCTGTCTGCAGTCCCAGCGGCCATGCATTGCCAAAAGTCTGGCATCTCCTCCACAAAACGCAACCTGAGGATGCGAAGCTCTTACAATGCAGATGTAGTCATGGCATCAAATTTCTGTTTCATTAGCTTTCACCAAATTCCTTCAACACAACTATGTCATGGGCTTGCCAAAATTCAACAACACCAAACGAATAGGTGGAAAGCCATTACCCCAGTGAGTTTATTTGGAGAGGATGGCTCCATATTGTTGCTTGGTAGTTGCAATCCAATCCACCCTGGAAAACCCAAAGTGAACATCAACTCCGAAAATCATGGCTATGGTCCAAAATTACAGTAAAGGGAAGGGAACTCAAATTTGCTCAAGTTTTCCATTTTTGATCATCCAATCAGGTTGGGTTTCCATCATGTTGAGGCACACACACATCCATCACCCAAAGAGCCCCACATTCACATCACACCAAGGTGCTTAGCAAAGGCCCAGGTGGCTTTTGCAACATCTGTGGCACCAAAGCGTTGACTACAACGACAGCTTGCAGCACTCAGCTGAGACCAAAGCCTGGAGACAAATGGGAAATGAAGGGCAAAACAAGGGTTTTTCTGGAAAAAAAATTGGAGGATTATTTGGGGGTATCATCTGTTTCCCAACAAATCATGAAAGTAGAAATGAGTACCTCCAAGAGTTTCTTTCCATAATAATGGTCGTTCTTCCACAGAGCAATACGTTTTGGATAGTTTTGGTGGCAATCCAACAAAAAACAGTGTACTTCTTTCTATCTTACACCTTTCCATCACTTTGAAAGAAAAAAACCTACTTTCACCAACCGAAACCCTTGTTTTTCTTTTGGGTCCCATCGACGTAAGTTTCTGCCCGCCTGTAATCACCGAAGAGAAGCTTGGCAGCGCTGTAAGCTGTCATGGATAATCCTCTGGGCTCCAAGGAATCGATACAACCCAAGAGTCGCTCCACAAGTTCCAGGAAGATCTCCGAATGCATCTCCCATCCACCTGCAGATGTCACCCGACAAAGGATGGGGGAGGTTGAATCAAGTAGTGGAAAAATGGAGGAATAGATAGAAATTGAATAGAGTTTCTATGAATTGTTCAGCAAACATCAATATGTACACAATGGATGGTCATGCTATAATGCAAATATATGTATATATAATATACATCATGATATCTTATGTCTTATGTATAGTAATATGTATATATATATATATCGTGACCATGATCATGTTGGCTTGTTTTGGTGATCCCCCATCACCCTATACCTTACCCATTGGTTCACATGGCTGACAGGTTCACCTTCCTCGAGCTTGGCGCAACTTGTAAAGGCTACCACCAGATTTCCAGTATCGAAACGGGGCAACGCCGAAGACACCAAACTCCACAGCTCCTCTGATGGATAAACAACATCTGATAAGAGCATCACGGAAGATTTCAACGAAACGTTACTTGTCACATCTGAAGTTATCACTACTGGAGACTGGAGACAATCAAAATTTGAGGTCTGATTGCAGTTTGTAATGATTGAAAATTGTTGAAATGCATGGAAGGAACGGACGTACTTACGGATCAGTGGCTGTTTGAACCAAACATTGGCCCCATTGCCCCTTCATTCCTCTGCACCCGCAATGGACCAATCAGGCGTCTGCAATTCCACCACTAGTTAAGGGAAGGCCTCCAATCCGCATGCATGTTCCAAATACATCCAAATACCAGGATATCCCTGGTGTTTTTCAAATCATCCCATGGTGAATCTATGCAACGCCTGTGTATTGGTCATTTTATCCTATCTTTTAAGTAATGGCAATACATATATGCATTTATCAAAATTTGATATATGATATATCCGCACTTTCTCCCACCTTTTACATGGGAAATTAAAACCTTACAACCGCTAGTCAATCACAAGTCCTTCGAGTCAGCTTCCCGCAACTTGCCATCCACCTGGGTCCAAAGGAGAGGTAGCTACTCAAGACTCACATGTTGCGAAAATACTCATGGCTATATGTAGCAAAATTGTTACACCATGTATAGTGTACTACCCAAATTGGCGAAGTTTGGTTTTGGATTTTGGGTTTGATGTAATGTAATGTATTTCAGTTACGTCTAATGAATTGTCCAAAGTTGGCCAGTGGGACTATGATGGGGTTGCTGAGGCAGCCAGTACATCTCCTTACTACTCGCTATGCGATGGTATGCAGCAACGCTTTGTCTCACAACAGTATCGTCGAATCAACAAACAATAGGAATCATCCAATATACCGCTCTTAGCCCGTTACAAGCAACAAACAGACAACTTAAGTTACGTAAAAATTCATTGGTGTAAGCTAAGTAAGTGAAACGATTGGCAGTTTTTCCTTCCTATCAGCTCCCCTTCACCATAAACTTGATCCGATTGTTGCACCTCCAATGCCTCTTTGGGACGTCGAGAAGTGGTAGCATAGATAGGTGGCACTGAAGGCTTGGAACTTGGGAAATATCCCGGGGCATAGAACGAGATCTTTCCATTACCTCAAGAGGAAAACAGCATTGGGAAGTTCAGGATTTCATAGGCAATGAAGCAAGTTTCAAGATAACAAGTACAATAATGGATGGGACCTGAAATTTTGTACATTTGGAGAATCTGATAATTCAGAAAAAGCGAGCATGTATTGTAACTAGTACTTCGAAGCGTGTTTTGCACTTATCTTGTGTTCTATCATGTACAGTATCACCAGTAGATCTAAAAAATCCCAAACATGGTCATACCTATACTATATATACTACCACAGCCACATCCATCACATGCTGCAAATAGTCTCACTGCCAGGTCGCTTGATCCATTTAGAGGCATCCTACATCAGGTCATGGCCCCCAATCGGATCGATTTGTTTCCAGCCAAACACTGGATGATGAGAAGCTAATGGGTTTTGCCCAGCTTTCGGTTTCACATCCTGTACACAGCTTTACACCTTTTCATTTCAAGGCCTCCACCTCACTGGATTGACTAGATTTTCAATAGGCCATCTCAAATTGACCGTATGGGTGGAAAAAGTATTTCCGGAACTGCTAGTGCCTCTCTTGTATCCTATTGACAAACTCCAAATTGCAAGTTCCTCAAAGATGAATTCCCCCCTTTCATGTCATCCCTGCACATGTGCTTGATTGGTTCTCATGAGAAGTCTTTCTGCCAACCTCAAAGGCTGGACTACATTGCCCATGTTGAGCCCAAGCTGAAAGAACGCACTGCAACGGTGTGCAACTAAGGATGCAAAGAAGGCTCTGAATCACATTCATATGTCTGACCTTTGAAGCATCTCAACCCCCCTCACTTGACGCGTTTAGCAATCCTTTTCCAAGAACCGAGACCGCCAAAAGGCTCCTTCACACCATGTCATGGCGGAAGTGTGATGCCTACCAGGCGACTTGGCGTTAAATCTACTGCAATGAGAGGAGCTTGGAACAGCTTCACCTATGAGTCCATTTTGCCATGCGAGTTGGACTGAACAACGCTTCTATATGAAAGCACCTTTCATTGCATACTACGAAACACACTGCCTTCTGGCGAAAGTGTGACCTGGTCAGCTCTCAAGTAATGCTTGTTGATGGTAAAACTCCTGCTTGGTGTAAGAAGGTATGGTAAAACTCCTGCTTGGTGTAAGAAGGTATGGTAAAACTCCTGCTTGGTGTATGAAGGTTTGCTGTAGCTATCCATGATCTTAGAGCTGCGATCCATCACCGCGGCACAACACGGCACGAGGGACTGCTTCATTGGCAGCGTAGCCCAAAGCACCAAGCGAATATTGGTTTCCAACATGAAATGACAAGATGTGGATGGAATTTCGCATGATGCAACACGTGTATATACTGGGAACATTGTGCAGAACATAAAATTGCAAACACACTGAGGTAAATCAGGAGATTGTTTGCTAAATTTGGATCAACTAGGCATATTTCCAAATCGCCAACTTGAGGATAGATAGAAAACACCGTTGCTTCGTCTTTTTCCAGTGGGAGTCTTGACACGCCCCTACATTTGCTCGGTAACAATGGGTTGCGATGAAAGCAAGCGCATCGGATTCTTCCGAATGTGGGCATGTCATGCCCAAAGATATGCTCTGCCATCTGACCCCGCAGTAAACAGCCAGGGTTGATGTGGGTGCCAAGCACATGCCAAAACACCAAAGCCCTGCAAGGCCAGGAAAAACGGACAAACAACAGGGATGTTATGACAAATGGTTAGTGGAATATAAGCGTACTTGGCTGTGTGAACGGTTTTGCATATAGAAGTCCTTGCGGTTTACAGCACTTCAATACACCTCAGTATACTATCTGGTCTGCTGCCTTTGTACCCCTTGCAAATTCTCGTCTTGATACTGATCACCATCTCAGTCCAAATGGAGGTATCTTGCTTGAATTGATGTGATTTACCAAAGCTAACCACACCACAAAAAGCCTCATTCCACAAGATTTGCATTAGAAGTAGGAAATAATCATTCATTCTCATTTGAGTTTCATGCTGTATATATATATATACATAATATTATAATATCACAATCATTACAGTATGTATATGATGTCAAGTATATCCTTATATAACCCTATATACATATTCATTAGGAATCAATTCCATTACTCCCAGCATTTGCTTTGACTTAAGATTTCACAAAGGGCAGCACCTTTGACTCCCCAAACCCCATTGTCTACCGCCTGATTGATCATGTGATCCCGGAGGCGCTTCACTGGGACGATCATCGGACTTTGCATCAAATCCGAAAAGACCTGGCAATTTCCATAGTGGGACGTGGTGCACTAAGTAACAACATGGATGATTTGGATGTGGAGGCGGATTGATGATGATGATGATGATGATGATGATGATGATGCCTAAACTTCGTTCTAGTGCCTCTTCGGAGGGGCATGGAGGGGCTAAGGTCTTCCTTGAAGGATTGCTCGTGGATTTTAAACTGGCGGTGTCCAGCAACATCCAGAAACAAAATTGAAGATTCGAGGCATTTGAACATTTCTCATTTCATCAAAGATTTGCATCTACTTGCAAAAAAATGCCATATCATGACACATCAGAAACATTTTTTGTGACCATGACCAGGTGCCGCAAAATTCCCAACCCCACCTTGGTATGGAGGATGCTGACTGTGGCATCATCCGAGCAAGCTGCCAGCAGTGGAAACTTTCCTGGATGGAACCTCAGGTGGTCACAAGAGCAAGTTGAAGGTAGTGGCTGAGGAGCTACCAACCAAGTAACCTGCAAAATGCAGCACATCTTTTCGATATCAATTGATTCAATATGCAATCAAGCGCAATCAAGCATCAAGCAAATATCAAGTCCTTTCCCTCATATAACTTTCTTTCAGCACGGCAGTTACATAGAAAAAGGGCTACAGAATACTTTCCATCCAAAATTTGCATACATCTTTGAAGTTCACTTCGCAAGGGATCGGCACCTTTGGTCGACAAAATGAAAATAGCGTGCCATGAGTTTATGAGTCTATAATATGATGACTCTGCAGGGTGTTTGCGAGACTTCTACGGACTTCTACGCAACAATCCGGTCTTGCCGATTGTCGATCACAAAACTTGCCTTCACTATCGAAAGGCTGAAAGAGCAAAGGTGTCATCAATCGTTCCGCATCGTATATTTTTCATCATTTTTCGCTTTTGGCCCGCGCTTGGGCTTCCATACAAACCCTAGGCTGCCTAACTCCTCGATCTGCTCTTTGTCAAGACGGACTCTGCGGACCCGCCGATTTGAAACCCACTTTCCAAGTGGGCAGTTATCAGCAGTTCTAAAATTGTGCGGCACTTCAATATGTCCGTGCTCTTCTTTGTAGTCCTTCAGTCTCAAAATGACCGAGTCCCATGACCATCGTTTTCGAATTTGCCACACAAAGTTGAGACAATCTAAGAGTTCAATGCGCCAGGAGTCCAACGTCCCTCCAGCTTTAGCTCTGCGTTGAAAACGAACCCATTGACCCAGGCGAAAGCCACATGGTGCTTTATATCTGTAGGGCACTTTTGCATGTCCATGTTCAGCTTTATACGCAACCAGTTTCTGATAGGCGTCCCAGGGAGACCTCGCCTGCCTGGAGTCCAAAACATACGGGAGCACATGGATTTGCAGGACCTCCGCTGCCTTCTCGATAAGTGAGCTTTCGAGATGGTCATCAAGCATTCCTGATGTGTTTATATCCAATCTGCTATGACAACTATCCCCCTTTCTTCGGGTCTCCAAAGCGTTCTTAAACTTTGGATCTGCAGTCACAAGCTCACTTAGAAGTCGGGTCAGCTCTGGTTCTTCGGTTAAAAGGTCATCTGCTTTTCTCACAATTGGTGGGGCAATAACTAATGCATCCACCTTCGTTGGATGTTTGCGAAGAACCCTTCCCACGCATTGCCTCAATCGCACACCCCGACGAGGTGCAACTAACACGCAAGTATCGGCCACTGGTAGGTCGACACCTTCGCTGAGAACATCTACGGTGACTAAAACTCTGATTCCTCCTTGAGTTTCAGGTTGCTGAAAGCTCTGAAGTATATCCTGTCGTATGGAGGTTGCTGTTCCAGAATTATAGTGCTCCGCAGGTATCCCTTCTTCCATGAGCATCCTTTTGAAGTATTGGGCCTCCTGGACAGTGTTGCAAAATGCCAGGATTTTTCGAGACAACAGGAGGTTTTGGATCAGCTTGACCAAACCGGGTCGTGGGTCGCCTTCAGACAACACCGGCACCATGACCGAATAGTCTTGGATGACTCCAGCTTCGATTGCTGGCCGCAAGCCGAAATCAAAATCATGTGAATTCTTCGTCAACGTAGCTGAGAAAAAGATCCTTTTCTGAGCTTTCAACGCAAGGACTTGCTGGGTAGGAGTCATCTCATCTCCAGGATGTTCAACAGTTTCCACATTTGATATACCTGGTAACTGTTCATAGTGGTGGGCTTCATCCAACAGAATCAAATCAAAGGCAAGATCTGCAAGCCTAAAAGCTGATCTGTCTACACACACGAAGATATCAGCTGTCAAATCTGCAGAGCATCCTGTACCAACCCGAGAAATTCGTTTTGATGGATATATCTCCTCCAGCAATTGAGCCATCTGTTCCATCAAGTCCAGTTTTGGAACTATCACACAAGCACGTTTGGGTGAGTCCAACAAATCTGACATAATCAAGCTCTTCCCAGCTCCTGTTGCTATCTGCACAAAAAAGTCACGTTTGGCCAACGTTGATTTGTTCTGAAGAAACTTGCGACACTGTTTCAAGCAATCTTTCTGATGAGGCCAACGCGGTAAAGCCTTTCTGTAGGAAGTTGCGACTTCAGTTTTTTCCAAACAGGCTTTTTGAGCCTTCTTCCGCCAGGTCTCCATCTCATCTGGAGAGTATGCTCGATGGGTGGCCCCGCTAAGATGATCCCACAAATCGGGTAGTTTTGTGCCTTTGCTAGTTGCAACAATCATCTCTTGAACCTCTTCCTTCAAGGTGGAGTGCTCCGCTTTTACCAGGAAGTGAAACGTAGCAAGGTCTTTTAAATTCACAGTTCCATTCGCATAATCCTTCGCTTGAACCGCTCGTTTCAGATCCAAAGACATGGAGTCAATTCCACGATCTCTCTGTGGCAACTTCAATTTTTCTTTAAGTTTCACAGGAAGTTGGTCCCATGTCACGGTGCCCACATCTAAGGCAGAAATCAATTCCAACTCTTTGCCTGGTGGGAGATTGCCAAGAGCTATGGTTTCCAAAGCTTTTGATGTGAATGCTGCAGTAATCTTCTCAATCTCTGTAGGTGGCAAAATGTTTGAAGAAAACCCTCGGGAAGCCTGTTGCCAAAATATCTTATCACAACATTTGGCAAAGCGTTGAAAGGCAACCACTGGCATCTTCATAGAAAAAGTCCGTTGCATGGACCCTCGACTCTTTGGCACGTGTCAAAAGCGTTTCTGAACAGTCAAAACTTGACACGAAACTGCAATGGGTAAGTTGACACCTTGTGAAATAATCATGCCGCGTTTCCAGCAACAGCTGCACCAACGGCAACCAAGAGAGAACAAACGATACACCCAAGAACGATAGGAAAAGGAAGAACCATGAGGGACAATCGTTGAAAAAAGAACACCATGCATAAAAAGGATTAAAAAGGTACGTGGAAGTACAATTTCCAATGACAAAGGGCACCCAACAGCATGACATAGCATGACAATAGACCTGCAAAGATCAAAACAATCTCAAACAAGATAATAATACTGTTTCAGTACAAGGAGAATCTGTCTACACAGCCGAAACTTCGGAATACCGAATGACCCAACCACTCCAATCTAATCACATCTGACCAGGGCACTGTTTTGGCACGTTTCGATTTTCAATTGCAATCAAGCCACGCTGTGCAACGCACCGCCTTGTCATGATACTGCAGTGTCCTGGGCCAAGTCGATTGGCAGTTGAGATAAGTTGAATAAGTCGACATTTTTCTACACACTCTGGATTCTGACAAACTTCCTCAGCAAAACGAGAGAGTTCTTGTGAGAAAAGTATATTCAAACCAATACCCCTACCATCAACGATCAATAATCATTCAACTCGCAAACCAGTGACTTCATTCCTCATATCCTCTTATCACCTCTTATTTGTCCCCAGCTTCTTTTGTTGGGTAACTTGCACTTCAATCCTCTTCCGTTAGGATCCAATGTTGGGTGCCAAGATGCTTATATGGCTTCGACGCAAAATCCAGGTCCCACCAGACCTGGAAGCAACGAACTTTCAGTCGGGATGCTGTACCGTTATATCGGTAGATCCGGTAGGTCCATCGATTTTTTATTGATTTTTGTTGTATCTATCAAGATGGGTGCAGTTTTTGATTGATAGAGGCCTTGATTCAAGAATATTGCCAAAGACTACAACTGGCAATGCAACCAAACGAGGTGCCATTCAATGACCTTATCCGAAACCCTTTGAGATTTCGAAACATTCTATCCGGCTTGTCATGAATCGCCATTTTGTCCATGATATACAGTACTCAATCTTGACTTATTCTAAAACTCAGAAAACAACATAGAAAAATGATGAAAAATCCATCATTTCACAAAGCATGGTGTGTCTGCGTGGTGTATCAAGCATCCATTATGCTGTTTCACCATCCCAATCCCAACAAAACAGCGCACCACTCTTCGGTCGTAGGAGCCGACCACAACATGATCGCCAGTAGGATGCCTAAGTGTCACCAATAACTGTTCATGTTTTAACAACTGTTGGGAGACGCAACGGAAGGAGTCTGCCACCACTTTCCAATCATTTCCTCATCTTTTGCTGTTTAGATTTCCTGAAATTTCAAATGTCAGGTTTCTTTCCTACCCTATCACCATTCCATGCCCAAACTGTCCACCTTCCAACCATCACTTCCAACCCAGCAACACAGTCACGGAGGAGATCCATTTAGCTCCACTGATGAGCTGCTTCACGTGTGCCCTTCGCAGGTGAGTCGGCTGTCTATTCACCACCAGATAGAAAAAAAAGGAAAACAAAGGTTATATGGGGAGTAGTAATTGTATCCTTTCCATGCAAATGAAAAGTGTGATCTTCATGCCAAAGACATCCAAACGTTATTAGTTGCTCAACATGAACACTGGATCATATATATATAATGTATTTATAATATATATATATAGGGGATCGTATATATAAAATGTGTATAATATATATATTGTATGAGATTACCCAACATCATTCCCTGCACTGTGGCCATCCAAAACTTGTGCTGTTGAGTGGCTGCTTCTGCAGGTCATAAATTCGCACACTTCGCATGGTGGCCACCATAAAGTGTGGCCTCGGTCCAGGCTTTCATGATTCAACTAGACATGGCATACACAGTTTTTAAAGGTAGATGCATGATATTGATAGTACCCGACTCCTCAAGTCAAGTAGTTTGTAAAATATTGAAACAACCCAATATGACCTCAGTATGCATTGCATTCACTGCATTAATGTACAGCAATAACCGAATACCTAGGACCAAAAAGCGTGTAGCATGTACTTAACTCTCAGCTCAGCAGCTTGCCCCAACTTTTGTTGCGTCCAAGTAACTTGGAGGGATGAAAGGCACAACTTTGCACCTGTTGACCACCACGTAATCGCGCAAAGGGCCGCATGGACTTCTGATGATGTAGCGCCTTAGTACCCAAAGGCTACCAATTTTGGTGAAGATGTGAGGGGGTCACAATTTTGCTTGAAACCCAGGTAGAAGCAGAAGCGTCATGAAAATTCAAGTTGTCAAAGGACTACAGGAGTAATGGCACAGCTGAGATTGCCACATGAATAATGCACTGGTTGGAAGTAGCACGAGCCTGTGCAAGGGCTCAAGGACAACCGAAGTGTCCTATTGAAATCAAAGTTTCTGTTTTACGGTGGCAAAGGTTGCGAACAACAACAACAACAACAACAACAACAACAACAAATACAACAAATCATGCATGTTATGATGAATAAATGTTTAGACGGCGACTCGTACAATAGGCCCCCGCCACACCTTGGGGCTAACTGCAGCGCAATAGTTCCCTTTGTGGTGCCACACTAAATGCTGAACATCTCCATCAGTGGAGATACACAGCCTGAACATACTTGGAAGAGTTTGTCAAGTAGAAAACGAGAAAAACGACAGCAAGGTATTCCAGCTTTTCTAGCATAACCCTGCTTCAACAGGGGGTGACGACGAACACTCATACTGAATTCGTTTCCTATGGTTTGGAGGCGCTTCATAGTGTAGTATCTATGTGGTTGAAATAACAAATGGCCTGCATCCAGCGGCATACTGCTGGGTATCAGCGGCTACTTGACGCCAATGCACAGCTTTAGCCTTTGCAGCTGTTGGTTCCTGGCAGTTCTGCAGACTTTGTCACTCAACCACAGCTCACACTTATTAAGTAACCAAAGGATGGGTTAGAATACTTGATGTTAACATCACCAAGTCTCTGTGAGTTGGAACAGTTTGATTAATAGCATGTTTTGCTTTTCACCACATGCAGGAAACTATCCAAACACCCCTTCAAGAATGGATCCTACAACATTGTTGATATCCGGGGTCACAAACTGATTGCCTAAACATGATAGGAGCGAGAACATGGACATATTACATATGCATAGATTCAACCTTGAAGGGAACATGCTCAACACCTTGACATTTTTCTTTCATTGTTTGACAAATATAGAGAGTTGATCAAAGCTGTCAGTAAAACATGAACTTGAAACCATGCACAGTTGTTGATTTTTCTCCAACAACACCTTGACCAAACAAACACTTCGACATTTGGGACATCCCTAACTTCCCCCGTTCTCCTCATCGTCGCCTTCGACAGGCTTTGCTGCCTGGTGCGCTTGATATTGGAATACCAAAGACTCTTGAGAAAGCATGATTTGCTCCAGGTTGTGAAAACAGCATCACTTAAACTCAAACCAAGAATGCTCACGTGGTGAGAAAAAAAAGTTGAGAAAGAAGATAGAGAGGAAATTAAGATAACTGTATTCATTCGCTTTCCAACAGCTCAGAACATCGGACAACGACAATGACGAGCAGTTGTCTAGACAATCATTACTGTAACAACCAACAACATACACCATGAAAAACATTGTTTGAATGTTTGACATTGATGATGTTTGATAAACATCATGGACATGCGCTTCACACTAGAGCCCTGAAGGGACTTGACATGACGATATGTTGGCCCAACTTCAACCGGCCCAAGCCTCCTTGAACTCCAGCAACGACGCGACGGTAACTGGAGGAGTCTCAGGCGTTTCATCCTACAAAAGGACATCGACCATGCTGTAAGGTCAAACTGAGATGCATTCCGGATAAGCTCAACATCTCTATCATACAAATATATACAACTGTATATTATGCATAGGCCATTGACAACTTGTGCGGCCACATGGCACATGCGACTATGAAACATCATGGCGGTGGAGCAACATGAACAAAACCATGCCTCAGCCACGCTGTTGCTGGTGTTGGCCTGCAACCAAAGCACAGGTCTGTTCAAACACTTAATAAACCTGCCTGATTTCAGACCCGGCAGAAGGATGATAAAAGAATCACATCCATTGATGTGTCTGCAATGATCTAGGTAGAACAACGTGTTCCCACATGTTCACACAATCTCAAACAGAGACTCCACTCTCCCTACTCTCTCCACCTATATAATCTCATGGAAACTGCCGATCCCCTGAGAGTTGCTTACCCGAAGCTCCAAACCAGGATCCAGGAAGAAGACGTTCTGTCGGGGCTCCGGTGTTGATGACTTGCAATCCGAAAGTCTTCAAACTTGACAGTCCTACTTGGCAAAAGATCCGAAAGGAGAAAGGGTCTACAAGCTTAACACTACTATCTGATCAATCCATATGTATACAATATTGAATATTATCATCGCGATTTAGCTTGGTCTTCAAATCAACCCGGACTTTTGGTTCAATTCTTTTTTCTGCAATCCATCATCCATGTCTCCTTTCAATATGATCACATATCATTCACATATCTACATCATCCTTCCATTGAGGCTCACCTCTTCCGCGGCCACGCTCAGCAAGAGATGTTGTGGGTTCCAAGCAACCGCCGTCACAGGGCTACCTCGCTCACAGCAAGTGTCTTTGCAAGGAGTCCACGGGCTTGATAGTGTTTCTATGTCAGTCTATCTGTTATTTGCCAGGTGCAAATCTCCTTCACATCTTTCATAATATGATACACACATGAAAACTGTATAAGTGATACATTAGGATTGACATCATCAAGAAGTTTCATGATTTTTGGAATCATCTTTCAACACGTTAAATTAAACATGGCTTGAGAGCGATGTCTGATGCTGTTGTGACCTGGTAAGCCTTCTGCAGCCAGGCAACTAAACTTGATACTTCGAATCGGGCGACCTGTAGCCACCTGCCAAACTTGGGTCTCCAGAAAAGGTGCGGTTGTGTGAAAGAAATCCATACCGTGATAATTTTGACGCTCTTCATCCAATTATATGATCACATAGTAATCGCACCACATGTTGTCATCTTTATGATACCTGCACTGTACCAATAACTCTTGTATCTGTGTTTCGCGACACCACCACAAAATGGCTACCTTCCAATATAGCTTGCCAACCCACCTCCCAGATGCGTAGCGTCTCATCTGAGGATGCTGTCGCCAAATATCTCCCGCTGGCCTCACTTTCTGTTGGTGTGGCATGATTTGATGGAAAGTTATGGAAGAGGTCCTGAACCCCTCTAGAACATCGGATCAAATAAATCTGCCAACAGCAGCGGTGTCGTGAAACATGCTCGCGGCTGCCAAATTCCTTTCAGGCTTAGATTCATTATCCTAATCTAGCATCCAAAGTCCATCCTTCCACCCACCGGGCCCCACCCAGCCTCAACTGCCACGGCACGCACCATGCCAGAGTGTCCTTCGTAGCTCACCGCAATGTGGGTGGGGAAGGGCCGAAGGTCCTGCAAAGACAGAGCAAATAGGTCTTGGCGTATCATCACCTTGATATACCACAATCATCCACCATTACCAGCAGCACCAGCGACAACAACGACAGAGACAGCAACACCAACAACAAGGCCAAGACCAACAACAAAGGACAACCGCGACCAACCCCACAACTGACCGCAATCGCAACTATCAAAATTCAGTACCCGCTATTGCAGCTCATATGACCTTATCATGGTCCTTGGGGCTAGGCAGCTTGGGAAGAAGACTTTCCTCAGCATGACCAGCTTTTTGCAGCAGTCAAAACATGCCGTTTGACATCTTCCTTCAAGCTTGGAGCCAGAAAACACTGCCACTCATATGTATATGTATACACATATATAATCATATATTTATATACAAACAGGATGTTCTTTGGCTCCACATTAAACCATCCAATCTTCTGATTTTTGACTCCACAAGGACACCCTTGTCCCAAAAGCATGCCAAGGTTCAGGATCGACATTCATTCTTTGCTTCAAAGCTCTGGGTACCAAATAAAGATCCAAGCACCTGGAGAATCTCATGGTTTTGGTGTGGGGAAGAACATTGGGGAAACAACATTTTTTTTAAAAAGAACCACCGCACCTCCTTGGAAAACCAGTTTATGCTTCCAGCTTGTCTACACTATCAAATAGGATGGGTCATGGATGTAAGCTTGCTTCAGCCATGTCATGGATGTAAGCTTGCTTCAGCCATTACCCTTACTTGACCTTCGCAAGTAAACCAAGGGATCTGAGGTTTCATGTAAGTCTGAGTGTGCGTGCAAAATCCAAAGTTGTTCATTATAGTGTAATGTAAAATTTGATTGAAGAGGCAAGCATACAAAATGTGTGTGTGTGTGGTGACAATTAACATCACATATCACATCATATCACATATCATATCTGTGCAATTAGTGTGACTTTTGTCAACCTGTTACTTCCCTTTTTCAAGGACTTGTCTCAAACATGGGAGAGTGAGGGGTTTTCAACCGGTGAAAACCCATGGCACTGCTTTCCCTTGGTGCCTCTTGAAGCGTTCCGTCATGAAATCCTTATAGCCAGGGACATGCCGAAGGGCATCGAACTTCTGCGGCAAATGGGTCAAGGTACGGTCCTGGAAACAGGGGTTTCGTGTGCAATGACAATGAAAATCAGACAATCGGCAACCTCTCCTCTTCGAAAGTCTCTTCCCATTCCTTTTTCTCCTCCTGGCAATGATGAACCGATGAACCCAGGTCACAAACTGAGAATTCTGCACGAGACCGAAGTATTGTGTGAACTTGTGATATTTGGGTGCTAACCTGTCACAAAGATTAAGACTTCTCAGGAAATGCATCTGCGATCACTATGTAATACTATATACATGTACTTTCATATAATTTCTAGATACAATAGATACATGTATATAAATGTACATTTAGCATACATTTAACATTCAAGTTCAAATAACCGGTGAGGATGGCTTTTTTCCAAACAATCCAACGAGGTCAAACCCCATGTCAGGATGCGAAGGGACAGGGCGATAGCAGCGCCACATCATAATCAAGCCATTCTCAGCAGAAAGTATTCACATCTTTTCACAACTCATGTTTGCCAGGGATTTTCTTGGGATACACGGAGTAGCTCAGCCCAAAATGATCAAAATGGCCATGGCCCTTCAGCAACTGCACCATGATATCCTGGAATCTGGATAATTATCTTAAATATCCTACCTGCAAGTTCCAAATTTGTCCCAAACTGCCCAAATTTGTACAACTACAAAAACCGCGTGAAACCGATCAACCAGTGACCCAGTGACCAGTGTTGAAGAAATCTCCAAAAAGATCCGACAATCTCGACCTCGGTGAAGAGATATTCACTGGGTGGATTGTAGGATTCCGCATGCCCAGGCAAGGCCATCTTTGGTGCCGGTAATGGCACTGGTGCCTGGCGGAAAACGACATCTCATGGGGGGTTTCGATCTCGGCATCACTGAGATTTCCCCGACAAAAAAGGGGATATTAGTCGGTTATACATGATTTGAACCATTTTTTGGATGTTGGGAAAAGAACATGGATCCCATTTCCCAAACTTATCTTTCCCATCGTCTTCCGTTGAATCTACGAACCATTTTAGGACCGGGCCTTGCGTCGCTGTTTCACGTCGTCGGCCCACAAATCCCAGACTTCTGGTGCTGGAGGTGGTGGAGGCCTGACGTCGTGTTTTCGAGAGTGTTTCATACCTACGACTTCAAGTGTGCATAATTTCAGTCGTTGTTTGAAAAGACGGAATTTCTAGTCGTTTCGCTGAAAAAAGGTCGTTTTATCCCAAAAAAGTCGTTTCAGTGATTGGAATTAACATCATCGATAAAAATCAGGGTCAGAAATATCATGTCGGCAAAAAACGCCTTTGGGTCGGGAAATGTCGCCGTTTGGTTGGGAAATGTCGCCGTTTCAAAACGACGTTTTTTTCGAAAAAAAACATAACTCCCCAAAATGGACCGCAGTGCGGGTTTAACAGGAAAAACGTCGTTGGACAAAAATAAACATCGTTTCGGCTAAAAAGCAGTTTTTGCTGAAAAAGCAGAAAAAAAGCACCATTAGGAAGATGCAGGTATAAGTCAACTGGGTTCTTTTCAACGCTATCTTAGATCTTAGCTTTCTTTCGTTCTTACATTCTTTCCATTCTTACATCTTTTCTTCTCAAAGCGTTCTCTTTTACTACCATTCCTTCTTCGCTCGAAAAACAAAATCCTGACTCCATGGTTCACGAATCTTTTGCACTTCAAATGGGCGAGAGCACAAAATCTGGGTTGACACAAACAGACTGTTGCATCGGTGGCTCGGGCGCTGCTCTTCGCTAAGCTCCCGAGCGCACAGGCTCAACGCTTGTTTTACTCTTGGAGTGTCACCCATACGAAAGCAGGGTCCAAAAAACACAACAAAATCACCTCAATCTTACAGCACAGAATTTGATTGTGTGTGTATGTTTGCACATCTAGGTTAATTGCACGTACTATCACGTACTAATGCATACTACACATTGCAAACAGCCTTGGGATGCCACCAAGTAAATGAAGCTGTGCTGGTATAAGAGATGATCTTGACGGGCAATTTAACCGCCGCTGCAATCATAGTTTTCTGCACAAACACAGTCACTTACACCCAATAGTGCAAGAGGTGTATCTTGAAAACCTTTCTCACATCTTCTGTTTCTCAAGGTTTGTCGGAAGTGTTGAAAAGAGCCAAGGCTAAGGAATAGGAGTGCCATGAGTACTATCAGAATCTGTACCCAGCACAGCCCGATTCCAGCCAATGAGACAAGTGGGGAGCACATTTCTTCCATTGCTTGTTCTACAACAGTACCAGGTACATCAACAACCGGTATTGATGTAGAGAACCAAAAAAAAAGAAGATCATTGTATATTTTGGTATTGTTCCACTGTATGAAGTCGTGTCCCAATCTGTCTTGCCAGCTCAGGGGCTGAACGCTTGTTGCACAAGTTCCTTGGGTCTAGATGAGTGCCTGAAAGGAAAGCAACTGGGGTTTGTGATTACCATTCTGCCATCATCTTGATGAAACAGCAGCACATTAGCCCTCATCAAGCCCCAATCAAAATACGGCCTACAGGTGCAGGCTATTTCAAGGTAGTGGTGCCATGCAGTCCTGTACATTCTGGCCATGTCTCAAACATCCTTAAACAACCAGTATAGCTCAACTACAGTGAAGAAGTTAGAGAAACTCATAGTGACATTGGACATCATTCGACATCTGGATCTACCCAATAGAAGAATGATTTTCTACTCGTATACATCAAAATATTGGATGGATGGAGAGGACACAACCAGCTTGTTGAGTGTATGTGAACAATTGGCCGCTGGCTTTTAGACAGCCGGCGGGTTTTGGCACAGCATTCAACAGTGAGAATGATTTGCACACTCTATACGTTGTGCTATCTGTATTGCCTCTATCTATCCATAGCCACTTAAACAGAGCTCATGGCTGAAAAGCTCACCTGGTAATGAATTCAACAAACAAATCAGCAGCTAAAAAGGACCCTTTCCATGTAAAAAATCCTGAGGGAAAATACATAAACACACACCTTCAAAGTCGGATTATGATCTTTTGAGTCGGACCCATGTCCACATTTTCTAAGCCCAAGTTTAGCGATTCAAGCAGGGAGTTCTGATCCAAGTGGTTGGGAATTTTAAATTCATACGTTCATCTCCTGCATCAAACATGTGAAATACATAAAAATATTTTGATAGGTCTGATTGCTGATGAATAACTGTGATCACAATACCAAAATAGTGTCACAAAATCAAGATTATCTAAACAAAGCTTCGTTCAAAACTTCCGACATACGAGCTTTTGTTCACCTAGACACTCAGTAGAGTCAGTAGAGTAGCTGAGGGTAGAGTAGCTCAGATCCGGAGCTGTCAATTTTTCCATACAGAGAGGTAGTTGGAGCACGAAATGCTGCTTTTTTCCATACAAAATACGTTTCTAAAGTGAGATTTTAAACCCGCGAATGGGCGGGTTGCCGAGTGTCCCTTTCATGGAGGGATCATGCTCGGATGAAGCGGAAACAATTAGAACGTCTCGTAGAATTGCTGCGTTTTCAATGTTTTCAGATCTTAGTTTTCAACCGTTGCTATATTTTTCATGTTGTGCACGGTGAAATTGTCATTTTTTGTGTCTTACATTCACTTATATTGTAGGTCAGGCGGTGTTTTCGTGGCAGGTGCAGTGTTTGCTGCAGGTGCAGACATGTCTTTGGGTGTTTTGGTTGTGGCCTTGCCATTGGGATTTGTATGGATTTGTGTTTCACTGTCCGTCGTGTCTTGTTTTGACTTGAAAAGCAAGAATTTTCAGGCGTTATCGCTGTGCCAATATGATTCTCTACAAATCAATGCTGCAATCTTTTGCACCTTGTAGTTTATGACCTTCCCATGTCTTGATGGTTGGATTGTGTTTTGCATTCTCAAGGGTTGCTCTTCGCAACGGAATGGACGTTTCATGATTCGTGGCCTGGTTTTTGCTGTCACACTTGGTGTTTTGTGTCTTAAGAGTTGTTTCGCGCATTGGAGTGGAAATTTCATGTGAGTATTGGACAAAATTAGGTATGACCAAAGTAGTATTGAGAGGGTCGTGGGGTTGCCATCACTGCAAAACCGATATAAACCGACAGGGGCCCACCCTAAAATGATACACTGAGGAAGGTTTGAGCAAGGTTTGTCCAAGGTGCCGCCACTGCAAAACCGATAGGGGCCCACCCTACTTTAGAATGTCCCTTTGCAAGGTACCAAATTTTGCCCGTAGCTCAAATGTGTCTACAGGCTCCATTGCATTTTCTCGTTTCCAAACGGCTCTTTGGGGCACACGCATCCTTCGTCATTTGTTCTTTGCATCAGCTTGTGACTGGCAAATGTTGATTCAGGTAACTCTGGCAGAACATCGGTGAATCCGCCATGTGACGTGTCCTACGGCGCTGTATGCTTTTCCGTGCTGCAACGCTGCCATGGAGGGGTACGAGTAGCTTGCATGGTCATGGGTGGGTTTGTCGACGGTTTAGTAAGTGTGGGGGACGGCGGGTGTTGGCGTTGCTGTTCTTGTGGGTTTCGCTTCCAAGAATTACCCTCTTTTTCCAAATCATTTTCACGTCATGGCTTGTCCGTCCACTACTGGATATTCTATTTATACACAGATTAATAATCACCAGAAAATGACAAAAAAACATGTCTTTAGCAAGGGTCTTTACCAACCCTGGCAGGAGATGCTTGGTGGGAGAAGATGCCACAAGGCTTCTTGCTTTGTCCCAACCGTTGAAACAACTGGCTCCCCACAGGAGCACTGCAACCACTGTGGCTTCAAACAAGTGAGCCCCTTGGAGGCTCTGAGAATCAACATGAAGGATCTCTGGCATGAAATCATTAAGCATCAGTGGGTGCACTATTGGTTTCAGACACCATCTTCGACATCTTCTTGTCCACTTCGTCATAGCGCCGTTGGTCTTGACCTCTCTTGCGATCAACCTTGTCTATCAACTTGTTTGGTGAGCGGCGTACTTTTTTCAAGTAACCTGAGAGATTTCGCAAATGGCGGTCATGATCATCTTTGTTTGGAGGCAGATTCACTCCTGGGGGCAAATCCACAACAAACTCATTGGGTGTAAAGGAGGAGAAGCGCCATGGATCATGCGGAGCTGGCGATTTGCAACGGGGCTTGGCAGGGATTTTGTAGATGCCGAAGTCTGGGGCCACTTTGCTGGAAGCACCACTACCCATGTGAGAGATTTGAAATTTGAATGGAATTGTCAAAAATACTTTGAGCACAAACGCTCTGCAATCAGAAAAACCTCCATGTTCAGTTGCCAAAGACACTGGCAGAATGCTGAAAAGTTGAGAATAAATGACAACTACCATGTGTTACTGGTGCAAGCTCTCTCACCTGGTCACTTAAAGTTAGGATCATTGGGAAGTGATATCTCATCCAATTTGCACCTGGCATCCTGGTATTGAATCCATTTCATCCAGTGGCTATGACTACTGTTGTTCTTTTTTGGATTTGTATTGTGCCATGCCTTTGGTTGAACACAGCATCTCACCGGGAATTTGCGCCTGATCTTTCCTTCCCTCAACAAAGCCACCAATCTCTTCACCTGCCATGAACTCACCGGAAGAAACGACCTTACATGTTGAGCCATCCAATGGTCAGTGCTATCTTTTAAACGACCTGAAGGCCTCAAAATTAAAAAACAGATCGTAAGGGTTCATGTTTGCTGTTTATTCAGTTCATTTCAGAAATCTGAAAATCACATTTCACAAACAACCACCCCAAAAAAGAAAGGTAAACGTCTTAAAAAGCATTGGAACCCGAAAATGATGATTTCCAAAAGGCATCTCCACTTCTGTCCATTTTCAGGTTCCATCTTCATTTTGGGTTGGGAGTCTCAATTCTTCCAACAAAAATCAGCCGGGTGCCTTCATCCGTTCCCATTTGGAGGGCAAGAATCGCGACTTCGGAGGATGCGTCTTGGTTTCTGGATGAATACGGGCCTGGCCGTCGGAACATGTCAAAAGTGGGGCGTTTGGAAGGTCGAAATCCCATCTTGTATCTCCAAGGACTAACAAATCACAGTTGTGGAATAATGTATGTACAGTTAATATATATATATATAAACACATACATATCATATATGTGTGTATACCTCACAACCTTGATAAAATGACAGTGTCTCTACAAGCACCTAAAACGATTTTTACGGATTTCACCCTGAAAAACACCTTGTTGCAAAACAGAAGTGCTCCACCACATGAAATATGCATCCCGACCAAGACAAGGAGGTAATAAAGGGCTGTATGTTTGAGGGAGTGGATCTGGTGGATCTTATTCCTCACATCCCCACGGTTCGATCGAGTTTGCCAAAGGCCTTGCAGAAATACAGGTTCGGAAATCTTGGACATACAACGAATTGATTTCAGCATGTGTGAATCTTTAAAATGGATTTGAAGTCTATAGACTTTGAATTACACATGATGATGATGATGATGATGATGATGATGATGATGATGATGATGATGATGATGATGATGATGATGATGATGATGATGATACCATGACCTTTTGACATCAGCCTCATTGTGGCATCCCCAGAATGGCCTCTGGATTGTCAAATTCAACCATTTCGGTGGTGTCAGTGCCCATGCTGGGATACATCCTGCAAAGCAGACTTCAGTTCACACGACAAAAATCTGAGATATTCACTTCGGGATATCTAACCGGTGCATGTCCCAAATTCGTCTTCCAACCTGCAAATATCTGCAAATACCAACCCTGGCGTGCGACTCGGTGTACTGTAACCGTGTAACCTTCCCATTTTCTCCTCTGACGAATTCGCCGGATCACCTCCAGGTCTGTGTCAGTCAACACCACCTGCAGCCATGGATATCGGCATAGAGCTACGACTTGACGTGTGGCATGGTGAAGCCTCGCGTTGGTTCTTGTGGTCTTTGATGGTGCGCCAGGCATCAGGATTGTCCTGCAGAAAATTCTCATGAAGCTATGGTCAGGTGGGAGTATCTCACAAACATTTCACAAACTGAATGGAAAAAAATACATGTCAATGGAACATGGATGTCAATGGATGATGCAATCCCAACACTGGAACTGAAAGGATCTGAAAGGAAAGTTCCCCAACTGCAAAGGTACCATGCAAAAATCTTTTGGAATCAGCTTGTGCCCCTTGGTCGTGTTGGTGAAACCATGAGCCAAACACACACACCTTGCTCTCGAGGAGTGCGTCGATCTCGCTGGTCGAAAGCGTCCTAGCTGGATCAAAGAAATGTGGTTGAACAGCACCTAGTTGGTGGTTTCAACCCATCTGAAAAATATGAGTCAAATTGGAAATCTTCCCCAAATATCCCCAAATAGGGTACCTAGGCACAGTTTATTGAATCAAACACAAATTGTTTTGTCCTTCACAATAGAAAGTTGCAACATCAGTCAGATTGCAGTCCTCATAATTTTTTCACCGGCAATGTCATAGCCAACATGGTCTTCGTCTTTGTACCTGACCCGCCAGTCTGAGAAAATGCTTCGGTCTGCTGAAAAAACTACAGCTTCATTTGGTTGATAGAATCATGTGAAGTTCTTGGATTCTCAGAATCATTCGACCCAAATTCACGACAAATTCATCCTCATCCTTCCTCATCACTTGGAGATATTGGGCACCACTCCAAGGGAACGTTGCCAATCCTTAGCTCTCAGAGTTGATGGCATTGTCATACACTGTCCAACAATGCATCCATATGGTATCCTAGACATCATATTCCATAATAGGTACTCACAAAATGGAAAAAATCCTGCAACAAACTGTTGAGGTTGCGGTTAAGTTATCTACCATTATTTTACGGATGGGTTTGTATGCATTAAACAGGTGGTGGGCTTTGGGATTTATAAACCATCAAAAGTATGTATCTACAACATCCCTGATGACAAATTGGAATGACATCACTGACCTGCATCCAAAGGCACCGGTTCCTTGGTGCATCGTCTTCCGAATCATCGGAAGATCCATCATCCACCAGGCCGCCCGGAAAATCTTCCTCGTCATCGGTGTCCTGTGAGTAAAACCGCAAACCACGGAGATTATTGTAAGTAGCTAAAAGAGGTGGATGAGAAGCAAACAAAAACATGAGCAAATCCAGTGTCAGTGTATCTGGATGTTTATTTTGGGAGTACTCTTACACATCTCTCAGTGCATGCCTGCAATGTTGCCGGCAGTATTCCAAGCATCAAAAAATATAGGAAGGTATATTGAACAAAGATGTAAATAATCGCTGGCATTTCTCCATCAATCCAAAGCTGCTGCCATCTGGACACACCCATTCAGCCAAAAGCCATCATCTGGTCCTCCAAATCTTCATCGTCTACTTCCTGCAAGGTTTCCAGCACACATCCAACATTTCATATTTCAAAACATTCAGAAATATTTCCATTGCCTTTATCTTGGGTACTTTTCGTGCTTTCCAAATACAACAAACATGCAATAAAGCTCAAGATGCTACGCTGTGAATTGGCTAGCTATTTTTTTCTGAACTCAGTCCTCACCAGTCTCCTGTGGTTTCTTTTCTTCCTCACCTGTGGTGTGACACAAGCTGGAACAGGATGTAATGGCCATCCATGTTATGACACTAGAAATGATTTCATTTTGATACCTGTTTCGACTCTTTGTTTGGCAAAAGAGTATCGGCTATGGCACTCTAGGCCTCTATGCATAAATCAGTAAATCTATATGTCATAAGCAGAGTATGTATCAAAGAAATTAAATCACCAATTAAACCTGTATCAAAAATTATAAAGGTGTATAGATTCGACATGTATATCTACACAACCTATTAATGATGTGGTTTGGTTCATTTTTTCACGTGATCCTAGAATGATGATGTCGCAATCATATCTTCATCTCCTATACTATGCACCGCAAAGGAAAACAAGCAAGTGCTTCGTCCTGGGCTTTTTATAGGGGCTGCTTTCAATCATGGCATATCTGTGTTTAGAGTTTTTGCCAACTCCTGATGGATATCCTCCGCGATGCAACTTGAACTCTAGATGTGTGAATGGAGAGACCCCCAGAAACTTGGACGATTTAAGTGTTCAAAACAACACTACACCTTCAGTAGTCCTACCTGCTTCAATGAACAACAAATGATAGGGTCTTTTAAACATGTGTCCCCAATCAGCATCCAACAAACTGACCACTCCAAGGCCCATCTCCCACAGCCTTTCGGTTCCAGGCGTGGTCTCTTAGACCTTCGGACTGTTACGGTGGTTCGCTCAATGGGTGCATGTGATTTCCCCCAAACAGAGACCAAAACAAAATGCCAATAGAAAATGACAAATGAATTAAAATAGTACATGGAATGTATATACAACACAACACCATTGTACATCTCCAAGACTTTGGCTTCCCCTTGGTCGCTATCCAGAATTCGAACATATCTCCTAACATCAAAGATCAAACAGCTTGGCGCGACAAGTGGTACCTTGCAGAAGATGAGCGTGCAGCACCTGGCATTTTACAATCATAGCCCATGACTTTGTAGTGATGGAAAAAAATAAGACTACTCCTTGCGTCTCAGGGGATCCTTGCGTGTAGAATATTCTATGTAAAGTGCCTGGTGAAAGCTACACCATGTTCAATAGTGTTTTCAGACACAAATTGTGCATACCAGTACCAAGCATTCACTCTACTGCACCTGGATGCCGATTGTAAAAAAAAACATCAAATGATTGAATTATGCTTTCTGGTTGACAATCAAAACACCCTTGACTACGAGCTTTCATTCGTTTGGGTTGCAGCGTTCAAACTGTTCAATCTTTGAAGGTGAACTGCAGGAGCCAGGTTCTAAACACTCCTTATATGCATGATGGTCATCCTACCCGGGTCCTACGTTAACTTCTTAATGGGGTCCACCAGGAAGATCATTGGCCTCTCTCTCCCAACTTGGATCAATCAACGGTGCCTCTGGCTTGCTTCAAGCGAGGAGGCATGGCTCGAAATGGCTCGAAGTTTACGGCAATTCGTGGATCATTTGGAAATGTGTTTTAAGTTTAGGTCGCTCAAGGAATCCAGTGAAGTTTGCTATTATCTCCAATGGCTTTGTAGGAAAAAGGTTGGTTAAACTCATTGACTCATTTTTCTGGAAGGCAGCTTGATAAATCCATGATTTCCGCGGTTTCATGGGGATTTATCAGTGCAAAGCTTGAACCAAGCTCCAGTCGGCAGCACTCTCACTACATCTGATGCCAACATGATGAACCCATCATTAAAAAGCCGATGATTCTACAGAATCACACTGTAACTTGCTTGTCTTATATGATTGTAGTTGCAACAACACACCAAAAAGACGGTTTGTAAAAAGTCACCCTCAAAGCCCTTGCAGATTTTTGTGGAACAAGGGATTGAAGCAGGTGCCAAACTACTAAGGCTCCCCGAGTTTAGGATCCACAAATTAAATAGCAAAATTATGCGTGATGTTCAAACAAGGCTAGGCTATGGCATTCTATGGCACTGTGGTCACTTTTTGCCAAATCTGCACTTCATTTGCTCAAGGCTAGATGCGGGCAAAGCAGGCATCCAATGTGGATGTCCAACAAATCTATCTGCTAGCTAGTCAACTGACAAGGGGACTCAAAATCATGAAGCTAGGCTTGTCTCCCATATCATCAACATGTCGTGGCAAACATGGTTAGCATCCACTTGCCAAAGCTGTGAAACTTCGAACGTTTTGCAACGATTTCAAGTGCTACCTGGTGTCGAGGGGAAACGCAAAAAACTCAGCAGTTTTAGTTTCCGGAACATCTAATGTCAAACAAGTGACCCTGAAATTGCAATTATATCGTAAAACACATTTGCAAAATACAGTCCAACCATTGACATCTACAGCCTATGTCTGGCCCGGTGTCGGTGTTAAGTGTAACTTGTCTGAAAGCAAGTTGGTGGTAACTCTTGCGAACATGTGTTGAATCTTGTGGCACCGAATGGGTCATCTTGAAAGTACCGAAAAACTTCACATGTTCGACTTTCTAGCGGGAGTTCGGAGATGCCCTGAGGATCTCTTAGAAAATCACATATATGATTCGATCATATAAGCATCTATTGTCTACCAATTGCATGTCTGAACATGTGCTAAAATCAAGGGACTCTAAAATCATACTGTGTTCCTAAAACATCACCAACTAACGAAACATTTGTCGCCTGCCCTCCCACACTTGGTCCCACCTGGTCAGCTGACCTTACTCATTTGGAGGCAGTGGGTCGCAACTTTGGCCGACCTTGAAAACACAAGCAGCGAATACAGTAATGAACTAACCAAGTATCCAAGTGATTAAAGAAACTAAGTCCCTAATAGTATCTTCTTAGTATGTAGCTCAATCAAACTAGCCAAATCGCGAGCTAACCCTCTCTCTCTACAGATATGTTGACAGTGTAATTACTATACGGTAGATCAAAAACATGCTGCAATCATGCGCTCTGTGTCTTTTTCCAAGAACTCCATGCAAGATATCACTTGCACTTTCATATCCACATGTTTTTTTGACCAGTTCTCACAATGTCCTTGGAAGCCAAGCTATATCCCGAACTGCTCGTCTTGAGGCTCACGGATGCACCTGGTCCAACACTTGGCTGCTGAAACTCCCGATGAAAAACAAGCAAAGAAAAGTCAAAAATGAATCCTGCAGGTCCTACATATATTAAATATATATAATATACGATTATATGCATGTCTATATTCTATGAAAATCTATATGATTATATGTATATAAGTTTAAGTATATGTAAATATATGATAGATTGAGAAAACACAAACAACTGCATCAACACAATTTAGTCGCCAAAAATTCCATTCAATCGTGTCACCAACACCTGGAAATCCAAATTTCACTCAAGAAACAGAAACCAGTGCCTCTAGGCGTGCTCTCTACAGAGCGGCCCTTGGACGAGATTCTCGGGATGCCAACAAAAAAAGGGACTGGTCAGGAGTGGGGTATGTCCGAGTCAGCCTCTTAAATATTGAAATGCCACAGGTTCAGCCACTTTTGCAACGCCACAAACTGGTCCTAAGAAGCTATGTTGTTTTGGTTGAATTCGGGTTTCTGCTATCAAATGAGCCTCTTCTTTTGACACCTACAAGTTGCCTGTAATCTCTATGATGTCAATGACAAAGTCACTCTATCCTCCCCATCCGCTTCTCTCTCTGTCTCTACAATGTGCATAGACAATATATCTAAGTATCACAAATAATACACATATAATATAAATATATTATGTACAAAACTGTACATATATTATATACACGCATGCAATTCTGTATAATTATAAGTTTACCTAAGTGTACCTATCATAATAAATTGTAGACATGGTAAAACATCCACAAAACACATTACTAATTTCATGATCGTTGATTAATGTTCAGTTCAAAGCAACCCAAAAAAGCAACTGACCGATTTTGAACGGCCACACCTTCATCTCACTTTCAACAAGACCCAAGTCTTGCAAAGTACCTCCATAGCAAAAAGGCCAGCATCTTCAAAAGAGGAGTCCAACTCAGGCAATAACGTCTTGTGAATCCGACTCAGGCAATGATGCGACCTTGTGAGATTCCGGATATTTTTCTAGAAATAGCTCCAATAAAAAATTGTGGTACCAACTAGAACATACTATCACTATCGTTCCGCATAATGTTGTTACCAATGATCTTCTTATCCATCTTCTCTTCACTTCTGGGCCCTAACTTTGGCAAACAAGTGTCAATAACCGGGCAGCAATATTGCGGCAACAACCCTATCCTGGCCTGCAGTGCTTTTTATGGATGGCTTTTTTACCTGCATAATCAGAAGATGTCAGAAAGGCTTGTGATGTTATTCACTGTGGGAACATGACCGCTTCACCACGCTTCAGATCAAACATCCATTCACTCTTTTTCCAATGGAACGTTGCAAGAAGTCCTCTTGCTGAGCGAACTGTCAAACTGTCACATGCTTGACCGTGATGGAAACTTGAAGCAGCTGTCTACAAAAGATGTACGAAGATTTCTGTCAAGCCATGGAAGATCAGGAATCTGGAATAACTCACCATGAAGAAGGTTTGAAGGCCATGTCACACGACGCCAGGTTCTCTTTGTTAGAATGCGCACATTTCAGAAATACTCAAGAAATTCAGCATCCCATTCTCAACTGAGTCTTCCATGGCCACAAGCTACGCCATGAAACAAGAGTAAAAAACCCAAAAAGACAAATCTCTTAACCGAAGCATCCAAAGGCTGTTAACAATTTGTTCCTCTGTGAGATCTCAACTCTTCAAACAGAAACACATTCAACCCATGCATGGTGGGAAAACCCCACAGGAAACTGATCTCCTTGCAATAAAGCACGGGTTCCAAATCTGAAACCAACCATGCATTGGTGACTGTGAGAAGCCGTAAGAATGGCCACATATTGCACCGGCTTTGGCAAACAAAAGACGCTTCCTACAATATCACATAAAAAGCTGTGCAATTCTACTACTTTTGATGGTTTTATTTCAAGGAGCATGTGCATCAGCTATGGCCGAATATAATCACCATTGGATTTCGTCCCAGGTATCCACCAAGCACCACTGTATCAAGGGATTCTGATCAAGCTGTCATTCCAGCAGTCAATCCTGTCCTGAGCAAAGACTGCTGAAGAGCAAACGCTGATTGATGGGTGATAATCTCTGGTTGCATCACATCCAAAATCTGATCTTGATCTGTTCTGAAGAGGGTGAACTGTTCTCACTGTTTCCTTGTGGCGATGCCACCCTCAAGTGTCGTTGTTCGTTTGTTTGGGAACCCGCAGCACTGCTTGCCGACATAGAAAGCCTGCTATTGGGGGGATGGTCTTTGGAAGCTGCCGACGCAGGAGACGTTTTGACAGGCGCTAGCCCCAGCTGTGCGTGAAGTCCCCGGGGTTGTGCTGCTAAATCCTTGCTGTGTTGCGCCAAAAGTCTATCAACAGGTATCTCCAAATTGAGAAATTGAATTTGATGTAGCCCAGACATCTCAACACAGCAATGGAAGGCACTTGAGCCAAAACTTTGTTGATACAAATGATACAGATTTAAGGGTCCGCCGGACGGATAAAAATCATCACAAGTGTGCGATCATGTCTTCTTATTGGATGCAGCTGTTTTCACATTTTTCATTTTAAAAGAGCTTTGATGACGGCTTTGCTGTGCACAAACAAAGAACTTCTATTTGAGCCTTGGTAAAGTATCAATGTTTGGAAACAGTAGAAGAGGCACGCCCTTAACACCAAATCGTCTCATGGCCCATTGGCAAATTTCGCGAATTTCGGTGATAAGTTTCCAGGCCTTCACTGGCAAAGGGTCAGGATACCGCTTAGAACCTGGGTGAAAGCATTTACACAGATTCATTGCTTCATTGCTTCATGGATCTTGGTGTTGTAAATGGTTTGAAACACATGGATCTCATTTTTTTGTCCGTTTGAATCAATCATGAAGGCTTTACGGAAGTGTATTCCGAAACAATCTGCAAAAATGGTTGCAGGAAGCTTCATAAGTTTTCTGATCCACAAGCGTTCTGCGTTTCTGGTCGTTACAAGTCAAAATGATTCAAAATGAGATCTACAAAAACGGATGATGATGGATAATCAGAAATCATCAGAAATCTAGGTGAACAACAATTCACAGACCTGACCTCTTGGCCAAATTTGCTTGTTGAATTCCTGTAATCCTGAGGCTTCGAACCGCAGTGCTGGCAAAACTGCGCATCCGGCATAAACATGGCACCACCTTGGACATCATCGGTGGTGTCCAAAGGTGTGGAAATTTGAAAGCATGATAGATTCAAACAAATTCAAAGACCCTCCAAAAAAAATTCACCTTTTATTTGTTTAATTTATTTGTCATTTTTTTCTGGTATAATTCAACTTCCATTGATTCAAAACATGCAAATTCTCACCAGAAAACAGGGTTTTTTAAGTGCGTATCGTCGAGGAGCAACTTGCACAGCAACTGCGAAAGTCGGGGTTTGACGTTGGAGCCGAGGCAATCCCTGACAAGCCAATTCACGGAGAAACACTTGTGGAGGCTGTATGTACATCTACACCAATATGAGGTACGTTTCCAAGAATCACAAATATATGATATGAGGCAAATTTGAGACTTACTAAAAATTTAAGTTGCGAAAGGAAGGTCTAGGTATATCGTATTAACCGAATAGAAAACAGGGACACCAATGGACACCAATTCATTTTTCCCCCAACTTCCTTTCCAAACTTCAAAAGCATCCAACAAGCCTTGACGGCCCACTGGAGAGCCTTTGGCCTGTGACATTGAAGCGACTTCTTCATCATCAACATCATCATCATCATCATCATCATCATGTTGTTTCAACCCCCCTTTTCAATGTGGAGAGGTCCAATTCATCATAACTTTACATAAAAAAAATGGTTCCCTTTCACAAGGGTATGTCAGTATGTCATACAAACACAGCACATCGGTCTGCTCCATTCTTTTCGTCGCTGGTGCCGGTGCTGACGGCCAAACCCTCAGCATCCTCGAGGCCGACAAATGCTGAGTTGATGGCCAGCATGCATCGAAGTTTGCGAGACAGGTGAAGTTTCACTCACAGGGGGAGTTATCAACATTTCTCTGATGTAATTATAACACCGATAATGATGATACTTAAATATTTTGAGCGGAATACATATATATATGTATATATAACAAAAACAGTTTTTTGCCTTTGCCCCGAATTCATGTCTTCGGCGCCTCTAAGATATGTTTTGTTTGCACCGAATCTGTCAAGGATTTCAGTGCCTGGCAGAGGTTTCGCAAAACCTACCAGCACCATCCGGCATCATACGAGAAGTATATATAAACATATATACGTATACATAATCTATATATATATACACATGTATATGTATATAATATAGTATATAACTGTATATAAATAGCATACTAGTATATTGATAGTATATGGAAACGTCATTTTGCATTGTACACGTTCCATTTTCTGTGCATAACCTCTCCTATAATGCCAAGGGAACCGAGGGAACCGATACCTCAGCCCTTCAAGGTATGAAGACATGTGAGAAGTGCTTGGCGTTCAGCATGTGGGGATCGATCCTTAAGGTAGGTGACAGTGATGCAGCTGGAATCGCTGGAAGGTGTTAAGTTACGAAAGAAACATAGAAGGAACACTAACATCTTAGATAAGGGGAAACAACATTATATATATATACATTTATATATTGTTGGTAATTCTTCTTTCTAGATGTCAAGTCCAGTAATCAAATGCTCGGTGACTAGATTGCATTCACTTGAACTAGGTTGCATTCAATTATTGGGAAGCTACTGCACTGCAATCTCCTCTTGTCCTGCGGCTAAGCTCCAAAGAACCTCTACCTACTGCTTTCTGACATATCAATTCTTCAACTGCATTATTTTGTCATGATATATACTCCTCAACTCAAAACATCCAGGAATAGAAAATCAAACAACACTTGGCTTTCCAAACTACTCTTCCAAGGTCACGTCTCAGAAAAACATGAAAGTTGGGTCTTGGGTTCGGATAGCAAACTTAATTTTTCAGCACCCTAAACACCTTTTTTCCTGGAAATGACAAGTAACTTGCACGTGGTTATACCCTGCCGATATTTTATTTCAACTCTTAAAGCAGTCATACTTTCTCCCCTATTGTGAAGAACGATCCGCAATCATTCTCAAATTGAACTCAGGTCGAGCAGAATCTAGAAAAGTCATTTCCTGTAAAGCATGTACAGCCTCTCACAAACAAAACACCAACACAAACTCCAAGCAGGTTGAAGCGATCCTTTTGCCAAGAGACATGCTCCACAAACACCGGTACTAGAAGATCTGAACTGCCCCAATTCCAACCTAAGTCATCAATTTCCATTGAACAGCTGTGCATCCTCAGTCCATCATTTAAACAACTCCGAAATTTTTGAGGTCTACGTTTAACTGCTTCATCATTTTTTGTAAAACCAGGAGCGTGCTCCGTCAGTTTTGGAGTCCAAAAGTTTGCACCAAACCCATCAGCCAAGTGGCTCCATTCATGGATGCGACCAGAACCTGTGTCGGATGGATAAGACTTGGCAGCTTAGTTGAAATGTTTGTACAACAAGAGAACATATTACCATGCAACAAACATTTACGAATCATGGGATAATTGATGTATACTAGTGCAAATTAAATGACAAACGTGATTGTGTAGGAAACAAATAGATACATACCTCATACACATCAACACACTGTACACACAGCATCAGGCAAAACAGATTGCACTGTGTACCTGTACTTATCAACATCCAGCAATTGATCATCTGCTTTTGTCGCCCGGTTTGCGGTAAGATTGAAACGAGGTGCATTGCACTGTATCCCCATGTTGCTGCAAGTGGATTGCCGCCCACGCGACGATACCCTTGCTTTTGGGCTCCAGGGTTGGCATTGTTGTTTGGGCATGCACATCACGTGCATGACGACGTGCTCTTGAGAGCCAGAACCTGTCCAAGAATGGAATGAATATGGACAGGAATGGATTGCTTGTGAGTTGACATGGATTCCTATGACAATGACTCTCTTGTGAAATTGGGGGAATGCATGGAAATGCGACAATCTCAAGCAGTTTATCCGTATCCTACACAATGCTATCCCGGATGCGACACACCTGCCACTTGGGATGACCATCTTCAAGTGGTCAAGCGTATCCATGGTGAAGATGGTGCTCAAGAACGACTCGCGCCTTCGTCCAAGCGATTTGTTGGGCTTCCACAAAAGTGGTCTTCAAAGTGAAAATACCGCCACCGGCTTGTTGAAACCATACACTTTCCGTACAACTATCAAGCCTCAAGGTAAACTGCCTAGCAGCATTTTTTCGCATCTCATAAGTCATAAGCTTATCATAACTTGTCGTGACTGAAACATTCTGAAACCGTATATTCTTAGCATCCAAGAGGCTCCAATATCTCATCATAGAGCCGCCATCCTTTTACTGCTTGGAACGATCTCAATGCTATGCAGCGCTGTAACATAGGATGCCACATCGTTCGTTGTAAACGTGCTACAAACATGGAGTTCAAGGTATCGTGATTGTCAAGAAGCTCAAGGGCCAAGACCTTTGGACTCAAGCAACTCATGGAATGTGGGAATGGACTACTGTTCTTGTGGATTCCTTATCCGTCCATGTCAATCCTCATCCAAATTTATCCTGTTTCCTTAAGATTCGCCTTCCGAAGAATCTCATTTAATTACTTCTCTCTTATAGAGGTCCCACATCCGCCATATAATCATCATCCCTATGACCATTCCCGTTGTTTACGAACTTTCCCCTGTCGGTCGTAAAGATTGTCGAGGGCTAGACCTTTCCAAATACAAATTACTAACAGGTCAAAGTCCTTGCCAACTTTCAGAACAGAATTTTTCTGTATCTCGCCAAACAAAGAGCAAAAAAAATCGTGCTTCCCCAATGCCCTTGGACCACGCCTCGTTGGTATCACTCAGTTCACGCAAGTTTCGCGGCATCGTGGTAGCAACACCGGCTCCTTCGTTGGCGGCGCAGCTGGCGATGACCGCTGCGAAGCGCGCTGTGTGGTCACCGTCCTGACGGCAACCGACGGGCAGCAACCGGCATTGCCCGCATTGTTGGCCTTTCTGCTGAGGTGCAATTACACCATTCAATTGCTCACACCCATTTTGATGTTTTTGAAAACTTAAACCATTCATTCATCCTTTCTTATTGAGACCTTCCAAATCTCTTGAAACCCTGTTGTCGTTGCTGTGGTCCTGAAGTGTTTGAAGCTCCAGCAGTGCATTTGCGTGGACCCAAGCTGCAGATTGAGCGCAAGCTGTGATGACTGCTGCGGAGGTGATCATGCCTGAGTCCAGCGAAATTGAACCTTCACTCTCCATCTCCCGACATCAAAATGTGGCAATGTCTATCCATCTGGATCACTTGGTTCAACCAAAAAAGAAGTTTAAGATCTGACAGGGTGTTTGTTGGCATATCAAAAAATATTTCTTACAAAATCATCTTTTTTACATATTAATAGTTTGCATATTTCCTCTCTCAAGTTGCAAAAATGCCCACCAAAAAATCATTATCCCAGCAAAACGGCAGCCGGTTTCAGCGTTCTTCAAAAAAAAAACAAGTGGCTCGGAGAGATTTGGACCACTTCCATCTCGTTCAAGAGATTCAAAGCAACATCCCACTGACTGCATTTCCTAGGGAGTCAATGATGAAATCCAGTTTGTTGGAGACGTATCCTCCATGGAAAAAGCTCTAAAAATGGTGCAAGCTGGAAGCTGGAAGCTGGAATTTTTGATGATTTTAGGGATCTTTTTTAATGGTCTCTACTGGTCTGGTCCGTGCTGAGAAATTCACGAAAAGAACCATTCATTACACCTACCATGGATTTTTGGCACTGGCATCATTCAAAGCATCTACAGTAATAATTGAGAGTGTACATTTATGTCTACATTGAACCCAGTGCGTCGATGAACAAAACACTCACACTGCATGCTGCATGTTGCTTGATTACCAAGAATCTCACAAGCACTGATGGCTGCATTGTAAGTCATGGTGTTCACTTCTAGCGTCAGCTGCCATGACTGCTGTAGCAGCTCCAATGCCAACTCCTGGGGGGCGGTTTTGTTGGACATAGTGTGCATGCATTGATAAGGTATGCTGGAATAGCAACATCAGTCCCACCACCATCATCATCATCATCATCATCATGAGTGACATCCTGGGTACTCTTTTCGTCTTGGGAGCCAAGGTGCCCAACGTCCGGCTTTTTCACAAACACTCACCGCTGAGCTGAGTGCCTGAAGCGGTTGCCCCCCAGCTTTGCGATGCATGTCCCCCTTAATTCCTATCATTCTAGGCCTCTGTGGGTGATGTTCAAAAAGCACCTAAAAAGGGACACATAGTAAACCCTGTAAATGGATGTAAATATAAGCTTGCGTTCTTTTTTTTCCCCAGGGAGACTTTTTCGTGTCAGCGAAGGTGAGAAGTATTTGATGAACACATTGTGAAGGCTTCGCAAGATGGCAAGCAACACGACGACGTCCAACAAAACACTCTTTACTGGCGTGGCCTATGGCATTTTCCAATGTTCAACTGCCCCACTAGACTTTTAGCATGGCGACTTGCCCTTAAAATGAAACGTAAATCATTAACTCTCTTTGGCCACAAGGTTTGGGTTGGTTGCTATATGCATCCTAAGTGCGATGATATTCCTCTGTAGTTGAAGCTGTTTCATCTCATCCAACAAATTCATAGCATCACTCCACCGTTGTCCCTGACCACATGCGGCAATACAGGAGCTATAGCTGATGACATCTGGTGTCACCTGCAGAGTCAAGGCTGATTCAGGGGTCTTCATGGAGGAGGTTAAACCTTCACGTGGTGACCAACCACATCCCAAAGTTCTCCCACCTTCACAATGGTCATTGTTTCTAACAAAGCTAGGGCATGTTCCCAGTGTAGGCCCTCACAAGCATTGATGGCTGCATTGTAGGTGATGAGATTGGGCACAAGCTGTATGTTCCTCACATTCAATCACAGCAGTTAGAGAATTTGGAAAAATACCATTCTGTTTTGGTGCTGCAGGACGGTTCTGACTGACTGCTTGATTCTTACCCTCCGACCTACGTGGCAACACACCCAACCGACGAACGGGGTGGCAATGATCGGGAGTAGTGTTGATTATGTGATTTCAGACCACAACGTCGGAAGCAAAACAACTTCAGTTGAGCTTCTTCATCTCCATAAGCCAAAAGAGCCCTAATTCCCAGTGCTTCCCAATGGCTGCTGCTGTCATGGCAGCACCGTAACTGACCACATCCCTACTACGAGCTGGAAGGCGTTGAAAAAGGAGCAAGGCTTTCTGCCAAAGGTGGGCACCACTCAAGGCAGTCATGGCTGAGCTCATCGCAATGACATCAGGACGTCCGACGGCCTGAGGTTACTCCCACAAAATGGGTCCCGGCGTGGACCTGAAAGCCTGGAGCATATAAAGGTTATATATACATAAATACATACATAGTGATGTATAATATATATATATATATGTACATGCAATATGTCGATATGTGTGATATTAAAATATAATACAATCTCATATATATATACACATTGAGAGGAGGCAGACATATGATTAGATTATGCAAAAGGACGCTACTACGTCGACGTCGACCACGATGACGATGATGATCTGGGGGTCGTGAAATCCCAGCCTCCAGCAAGTGAAGTGCCCATGGCCAACTTTCCTGCGCACTGCGGTGAAGTGCAATAGTAAATAGCGCCAAGCAGAATCACTGCAGCCTCCTTGATAATGATTTCCGTATCAACAAATATATGTGCAAATAATCAAATATATTCACATGATATGTGTTCCTGTGCAGCGTGTCGACCCCCACAATGGTATCCCGCACCAATGCTAGTACCCAGTATGTTTTACTACGACCATGACTGCTACCACCCCAGGAGTGAAGAGGAATACTATGGGTTCTGAGGCTACCCCACTTAAAATCTTTTCCATCGTCTCAAGGACGTAGTCATTTTATCATCCAGTCTTAGCTGTTGAATCGCATCCAACACCACTTGAACTTCATGACCATGTAGCAGTCTGCATCAACAAAGGTCACTTGACTAACCCAACCAGTCCAAGGGTACCTCACATATTCACCCACAAAACCATCCATAGAAGAAACAAAACAGCTTCAATTTTCATTTGCATCTATCAAGGTCCTAACCATTAACTAACATGTTTTTTCCCATGAAATAGCGAGAAATCCTCACACTTACCCAATGACTTGCTGCTCCCTGGCTCCACCGTTGCGCCTGACAAACCTTCAAGGCAGCACAGAGTGCCTGTGCATCAGCTGGTGGTCCACGAAAAAGGAGCTGAAGACCATAAGGCCATGGACCAAAAGCACCCAAGGCACTGGTAGTGACCAATAAGGAAGCACCTGAATGGAATTCCGAAAGATAAATGGTGAAGGATGATGAGTCTTTATGGGATGTGTGATGTGATATTGAAGAAGCTGATGAAAACAACAATATTTGGCGTCACATTTCAATCAGTTTCTTCGTTCACTTCACATTATTACACCAAGAGCAGTGAGATTTGCATAGATTTCTTCTTCAACTTCCCCAACCAACCATCCCACCTGCAAATTCCAAAGCTTTTTCCCAAAGATCCAAGGTAGTACCCTGTGTGACACTCTTCAATGTGGCTGCACGGAGGCTTTGGGTGATGACATCTGGCTGTAGGCCGCGATGATGAAAATCCAGTAACCTCACCACGTTTGAATGGGGGTTTTAACTTACAACTCCGTTTATAACGGGCTAGAACTCCAGTTACTAGTTTGTATGGCCGTTTTTTTTGGGGTTATAAGTTGTAACTCCATTTATAACGGAATTTGGGCCCGCTTCGTAGGTGAATCTTCCTCGAGATTCGGATGTTCGAATTGGGATGGTGTTCAAAGCGAACATTGAAGTTGTCCTCATCTATGTGCACACCATAATCATTAATCATAAATTCTCATTACCTGTCTATTCGGGGAAACATCTCTTGAACTCTCTGAACACTCCTAATCTCCAAAGGCTCCATGTTCAAAAGAAACCTTTTATTTTTGTTGACGTTGGCTGGATCACTGCGGTACTTTTCTTCACATATCATCCTCTATCCCCCTGAGGTGTGCTAACCACGTGGTAGCTCAAAAGTCTCGAACAATTATTGTTTCCTCCTGAAAACAATCATTTTTAGAGATGATAATTTCCCTTAGTAACTATCCCTTTAACCGCTTCCAACCACAAGCTAAAAATTACACTCCCTGAAACTAAAAAAGCTGAAAATTGATGTTTGGAAGATGTTATATTTCCTTTTGGGCCTATTTTTCAGGTGTTACGTTAGTTTCAGGGAAGTATCTAAATTCCATTTCTTTGATGCCAAAAGAACCTGAGACTCAATGCCCAGTCAGCACCAGCGCTCTTACGACTCACTGCATCTGCTGCAGAGTTCCAGGTCACCGCATCGCGGCGCACCTTCACAGTGAAAAAATGGCCGCTTCAAATTGCAGAAATATGTATATATCATATATGATTAAATACATATACTATACATATACATATGGATGTATATATATATACAGTATATACATCATTATGTCTATATAACATCTATGCCGTCTATATCATTATCTCTATATACTTATATATCTCTATATAACATATAGACAGCATACATACAGCTTTCATCATCATATCATCTTTAAATACTTGCTTTTCCAATATATGCGAAAAACAGAATGATGTACAACTATAATTACAGCTTTCATCATGTTGCTTTATCCATACTATCATCTTCCGATTCCTGGTTAGTTTGAGAACCTCAACCCGAATAAGGACCTGCTGCCAAGCATTGGACGCCAGGTGTAAAGCTAGGTGCCAGCTGCTAGCACCACGTACCTCAGCCAAGGGAGCCGATACGGATGGAAAATTTATCCATGCAATCTTCAAAAGTTTCAGTGTACATATATGTTTATATATTCCTTAAATATGAATATAAAAATAAATATGTATACATATATATATATATATCATAATTACGTATATTGTGTAAATTATGTCCATGAATGTAAATTGAGAGTAAGATGTGTATTTGATCGGTTCTGGTTTGAAGTCTTACACCTTGATCTGTGTGAAATGAAACATAACATACAGTAGTTCCAAGATCATTTTGACAAGATGCAACTGCCTGGATGGCTGTGTTGCACGTGACTTCTGTTGCTTCCAATCTCTTGCAAGTCACCTGNTGCAATCTTCAAAAGTTTCAGTGTACATATATGTTTATATATTCCTTAAATATGAATATAAAAATAAATATGTATACATATATATATATATATCATAATTACGTATATTGTGTAAATTATGTCCATGAATGTAAATTGAGAGTAAGATGTGTATTTGATCGGTTCTGGTTTGAAGTCTTACACCTTGATCTGTGTGAAATGAAACATAACATACAGTAGTTCCAAGATCATTTTGACAAGATGCAACTGCCTGGATGGCTGTGTTGCACGTGACTTCTGTTGCTTCCAATCTCTTGCAAGTCACCTGGCAGCGAAACGGGTGCCAGCTTGAAATACACATCTGCTTTTTGGACGAACCTTTGTGCATCATACGCTACCTCTTTTCTCCTGGACTGGTTTATAAGTTTATGAGCTTCAAATAAGCATCATGACCGCTATGGCAATCCAGTTCTTCGTCAGAAGAACTTGATGATATCACGTTTCCCAGTATGTAATGTTGGTTTTGACAACCTCCTTCCAGAAACTTTGAGGAAATTGGTGCAGACTTCCCTTCAAGGTTAGCAACTCCAACCCCTCTTCAAAGGTGGAGTGTCTCGAGAAACAACTTCTAACCCACAAAACAAAATCAATTTGAGTTGGAATGATTGAAACATATTGAATCACTATAAGCCTACCCAAAAAACACCTCAAAGTCAGGATTCAGGATAGATAAA